>QAXH01000775.1:0-20723 GCA_004335635.1 Chloromonas sp. AAM2 | reverse complement strand
TTGCTGGCGGTAATACAGACCAATTCACACAAACTGTCCCAGAACCGGCAAACTTCTTTTTTGGTGTTGTTGTATTGCTGACTGCTGGCCACTTGTTTGCGCCGCCGTGTTACACCACCATGCTGTGGCCATCACCCCACCAGCAGTTCAAGGAATCAGAGATGTTGAATTCATTGGTAGCACACACATGCCGCCTAGATACAGATGCCCATTAATGCATTTCAGTCACGCGCATGGCTCTGACTGGTCATGGTGACCTTACAAGGCAGCATGCAGTGAAGACCAACAAGGGCCTCAATTGGCAGTCAGGAACAGATAGCGTCAAACACGACAACACAGAGGAAAAGACAACATCAACCAAGTTTACACCAGAACCTCATGCTGCGGAAAGCTGTGTGGCAAAGTCTCCTTGGTTAGATTGCATGGGCCCAGACAAGCCAAGGGATTAGAGCATTACCGTAAGCGGCAGTGCACAGTTCCAACTGCAAAAGTGGCAAAGTAAAAACACTATCAAGATGTGAAACGCGACCAAACAAAAAGGCAGCCACTCAAGTCCTGTGCAACACCAGCTGATCAAGTGATTAGATTAGCAAAAACAAAGTTTGCCAGTTCTGGGACATGTATCAGTGGCACCACTGTGACCAGTATTTTGATTTCAACAGTATGCCAATTATCAGTGGCACCACTGTAACCAGTGTTTTGATTTCAATAGTTCCAAGGTAGCCACGCTATAAGTGCACCTGAGTATGTAGCTAAGGCCGGAACCAACACCGTTTCAAAGAGTGTCAGGATATCATAGTGCAGCGTGGTCGTGTTTCTCGTAATCCCTGCATTTCTGTGCACGTGCAAAACCTTCAGAAGGGAATGATGAGTGCGCATACGTCTTGGAGATGTGGCATTCTCGATGTGGCGACACCGACGCCTATGATTCGCAGGTGCAAAGAGGTGTATCCCCTCAACTGTCAGCGCAAGCTCTGGATGACCGTCTTTTCGTACCAACAGTGGTTTTTGCAAGTCTCACGCACGCATGAGGATCGGAATCATCTGCAACAACGACGACCATGCTCGGTCGCTTACAAGGCAACACTGCGCGTACCGTCCAGCTTGCCACATCTCTCTACTCCTCCACAAGTCTGAAGCCTGCGTGGATCCCACCGGCGATGCTCGTCTCATCACTGGCATCTTGAACCTCAGTCACGCTCTTGAGCGTGAGGCCAACCGTCATAGGAAGGCACTTATCGTCAGATTCATTGCTCTGCTGGTTTGAAAGGTGCACGACTTCATTGGTTTTGGAGAACCGGCTCTTCCGCGACAGATCTGGGGCCCGCACTACTTTGGCAGACTGCGATGAGGTCCCGGAGATGCTGCCTGCAGGGCTCGCAAGCTCTGATGATGCTACAGCAGGTGGCATGAGTTCCACGCCGCCATCCACGGCAGAAGCCAGACTAGGAAAGATCGCCAGGACAGCGCGAACGACGTGAGGCACGATGCAATCCATGAGTGCGGCGTCAGCTGGCGAGGTGGGCTCGTGCACGTTCCCTTGGTGGCAGACAAGGGTTGCGAATGGTCGACAGCCAGGGCCTGCTGACAGAGGTAGCACGTGGTGTAAGGACAGCGGTCGTGTACGGCCCGTGATGTCATCCACCAACTCCAGGTTGCCTGTCGCTTCATGTGATGGCTGCAGCGGCGACAAGCAAGGAAAGCTCTGCATGGAGCTCATCAGAGACACAGGACATCGGTATCAAACCGGCTTTGTGTAGCCTATACAGGCACAGAAGCAATTTGCACAGAGACGGATGAGTGATGCAAGAGCAGGGTGGCAACGTAAGTCACTTGCTTGCCTTGCTTTTCAGGTTTCACAAGATGGCATCTTTACAACAGAAGTACACGTCTCAAACACAAAGAGCAAAGTGGCCTGCAGTTCGCATGCACACCCACCTGCTCCTCCTTGGTTGATCGCAGCATCTCCGCTGCCCTTAACACCAGCCTGCCTCCCGTGTCCAGGTTAGGGCAGTGCGGCATGAGACCAATGTAGGCAAGCTCCCACGGATGGCTCGGCGAGAGTGTACTGGCGGTTGAGGTCAGCGACCGGCTCTGCTGGGGTTTGGAGAGACGACTGTGCATAGACGTGGCCCCTGCATGAGACGGCACATTGAACATGCATTCCCCCCCTTGTAATTGTTGTGAGCACCCAAGGATTGCGTCTGGGGTTTCAAGTCGCCTGAAACTGTGCATTGCATGCAGATGACACAGCCTGTCTGGCAAATAAACTAGGCAGCGTAGATTAGCTGCTGGAGACGACATGTGTGTACACCTTGGACGCACTCTGTCAGGCTTGCAGCCAGAAGAAGAACTGAATTTCATCAGCTCAGCCATCAGCCTATCCCGTGTGCTGTATAAGTGACCCAATCAGCACAGCACGACTTGTTCACTTTCAAGGGACGAGCTCCTTACTTACCAACGGAACTTGCACCAGAGATAGATGTAAGCCCTGTGCTATACTGCGTGCTTCTGCCGGTGGTGTCGCCTAGTCCGTGTGGGTGTGTGTCGCTCAGCGCAGGCAGGGCGCGGCCCACCAGCAGGCGGGGCAGCGCCAGCCCAGCATAGGTCACGCTCGCCAGCAGCTGAGGTAGGACCTCGGAAAGCAAACGGCCCAGCCTGCAAGGTGGTGCAGTGCGCACTCAACTGGGGACGGCGCCAAAGGGTGTCCTGTGGCACACACCCTGATGTAAACAGATACGCATTGCGGTCTCTGAGTGCTTCATGTTGCACTCATGCCATTGCCGCCTGCGTTGTTTGGTGGTCTTCACAAGGTGCAGAGTACACAGGTGGAGTACATCAACGCCTTGTGGCAGGAAAGTTTAGCGTGCGGCTGTGTGACAGGGAATGTGCTCCAACACAACTGTGTAAACCATGGCACACAGTTCAAATGGCATGTAGCACAAGCCATGACCAATTGGCTTGGACACTGCGGAATTCTGATTAGCAAGGAACGCCCTTCAGGCCCGCTGGCGCACAAGCCTAGTTTGCGGCCTGACCTGCGCAGCAGTGCTGCTTCGCTGGCTGCCTGGGATGCCGTGCCATCAGGCTGCTGGCTGCGCGCCTCGGAGCAGAAGGCTGCAATCTGCGTGACGACGCGCGTGAGCCGCAAGGCCAGGGATGCGTGCCTGCGAAGTTCAAGGCGAGGACATGCAGCACAACATCGAATCAACCATCATTTCGATCCGACGATTGCACACACATGCGGGAGAAAGAGCTGGAGTGTACGTGGGCATGGGGCACGCTCCAGGTTTCTGTCAGCAGCTTGACTTACCTCTGATGCATTTCTGCTGTGCTCGCGATGATGAAGAGCACGCTTGCCTGCGACAGCACATACAGTGGCCAACTGTGACAGATTCCCATTTGGATATTTCCGTGATGGGCCAAGCCCGCCTAGCACGGAACTTGTGAAAGCACTCGTAGCTGTACATCATGTAGAGACATCATGTGTGTCGTTGTATCGCTGTGGGCAGGCCGTACTGGGTGAGTATCATACTACACAAGTACATCCCGTACAACAAATGCGTGTTACCATGGTCGCTTTCACGTGGCTGCACCCAGTCAATCAATTCAATCCCACCTACCACAACACTGACGCCTTCACTACAACCTGCCAAATAGAAAGCAGATGCCATACCATGGCCACGTACCTGCCGCCCTAGTTTCTGCAGTGTTGCGACGTCGGTGCCCGTAAAGCGCCCACGGCGCTTGTTGACCGCAGACAGGACGCCATACACCTACATAAAAAATATTTTTGCCAGTTCTGGGACAATACTGGTTGGCGTAAGTGAAACCAACGTGTTTTGCTGCTGGTGTTGGTGTCAGTCGCGTGGGTTGGTGCCAGTCACGTGGGTTGGTGTCCAAAAAAAGATGTTTGCCAGTTCTGGGACAATGTGAAGAAACGCCTGTGGGGCCAGTGTGTTCGCAGGAATCAGGGGACAACCCGTGTCCGTGTCTGTGTCATGAGCCCCTGCCTCCCTGACTGGCCCGGACCCTGTGCTCTGGCATGAACTCTGTCTCCACCGTCACTGGTTCCAGTGCTGGTCTTGGAAACTGTCCCAGAACTGGCAAACATCTTTTTTATTGTCAGTCGCGTGGGTGTGTGTTGGTACACCATGCAGGGTGGGGAGGTGTGGTGTGTTGGCACTCAGTGAGGTGACATGCTTCTTGTGACGACCTGATTTGGCTCAGACACCAGCACTGAGGCAGTCCACGGCACATGAAGAGGCACCAAGCGTGGTAGGGCCATGAATGATACTTGGCTTGTATGGGGTGTCTTTTCTTTGGGTCGGTGTTAACTCGATTGGTGTCAACACAGATGCTTGAGCGTGACAGCACGACCTGTACCTAAGCGTGCCAGCAGCTGCCTGTCACCGCAAGTTTGCGACACGAATTGATGAGGTCTGCCTGCTTGTCCAGTGCACTTCACTCTGGTTATTCGTCCAAATGACCAGCTCTAGAATGACCAGATGTGACAAACGGTTTCTGTTTGCTGTCACAACAATCAATGTCCGCGCTGCAATCCAATGAGTTTCTGATTGTCCAGTGCATCTGAAACTAATTGATGGTGCAAAAAGTCACACATTAACACTGCTGCTTCGATTAGCAACAGTGTGCCTGCGTGCCCAATGCAACGTGCAATAGGCATTGGTGCAATGACCAGTTCTAGCGTTGCTATGACGGGTAACTGTTGTTGTAATGAATAAGCAATCAAAGAATAAGCAGCACGTACCTCATTGGTTCCTGGCGTCATGAGAGGCACAGACAGCACACACCAGGGGGAAGGGCCCCCTCCGTCGACGGCCGCATCGTATGCATCGGCGGAAGCCTCTTCATGAGTCCCATCATTGTGTGCGGCAAAGCCTGCAAACACAGCAGGCTGATAGGCCTTGCTCATGATTAACCCGCTTTCGTGAGGCCCTTTTTACAACGTTTGTACATGCTACATTCAACAGTTGCTGGTTCATTCGTTTGGACAATCGTGCTACTTGATGATGGATTGGCCTTCATCCCCTTCATGCCCATATGCAATCCATAGGGCAAGGTTTTACAGTCAGTCCTGGAGGGCTTGACGAACCAGACGTCTAGACTGCCAAACGGCCCAGGGTACTGGTGTTATCGGGCGCATGGCAGCATATACATTGGCCATCAATTGCAGTTGTGTGTGGTTCCAATGTCGAGTGATCCGCATCCACGTGGGTCATAAAGAGGCCACAGCAGGACTGTTGAGGCCTACCCTGCTGTTGGATGGTGAATTTTTCGCAATCCCACGCACCTATATGCGAGGCCCTCTTGCTGCTGCGTTGCTTTGTACTCTCGCCAAACTCTGCAAGTGAGGGGAGTGCGAAGACGTGTCGTTTGCATCGTCGATAACCAATGCAGCAGCGCTTTTGACTACTGTCGTCTGCAGCGACTTGAGTGGTTTGTTGTGGACTCACTGATTGGTCGTGCTCCTGACATGCTTGTCCGCGCCTCGTCAGCCGCCTTCGCTGCGGCATCCGCGGCGGCGAGTAATGCCGACACACGTGCGCTCTCTTGCGCGATCACCTGAATGGAGATCAGCTATTAGTTATTACAACGCTGCCATCACATATATGAAAGCTTGTCATGACAACATCGCTTCATGTACAAGACGCACACAGGCCATGATGTAGTCTGACTGGCGTCCCAGGTGGACCAGTAAGTTGATACCAATAAGGCGTTCAGGCCGTCTTACCAATGATGGTGATTGTCCTGAGCTGCTGGCCCTATATGCCACAGCTGCCTCCATCCGCATGCTGATGCGCAGGTTCTCGCTCATCTTCCTCGCGCCTCGCACCTCGCGGAGGAGCATGCTCGCGCCGCTGGACAGGACAAGGCAACAGACGGGTTCAGCATGTCAAACCACTCGCAGCACATCAGCGAAATCGCGGAAGTAGAGAAACGCAGCCACCATGCCTGCAAGCGTGCGCCTATTGTCAATCGTCCCTGCTAGCACGTCGAACACTTCCAGGCAGCCTAAGCATTGCACGCAGCCAAGTGCTTTCAACACGCTGTCCCACCCATGGCCTGACTCAACCCATTTTGCTCGTTCTCACATCACCGCAAAAACGTGAACAAATGTTGCCCCACCCTTCATGTCAACCCTGCCTTTCACCTGAATGTTTGCGGCATGCAGTTGATGCACGCTGTTCCAGACACGCCGCGGGAGGCGTGGAACCTGTGGCGCACAGGCAGGCCGGACAACTCATTCCATGTCACGGCGTAGTGCAAACCTCGTGACCATGATGCACGGATAGTGACGTGCAGCTGCTGCGAGAACCATGATGCACGGATAGTGACGTGAACCTGCTGCGGGGATTATGGGATGCCTGCAATATGCTCATGCCACGCTGAGCGCACTGGAGGCACACTCAGGCTCCAATGCCGTTCACAATCCCCTATGAGGCACAGAGAAGCTGCCTGCAGCAGCCACCACAACCCTTACATGCATCAGACTGCAGACACGCGCTTTTCAGAAGGCTCGATGTTCAGTAGGTGCTGGGTTCAGTAGTTTCAATCAGACAGTGTCAGCAGTACTGCAGTGAACGTTTTAACAGTTACTGTAGCGTTACTGAACAATGTCCTTGTCTTAGTGCCTGCTCCTTGGTCGACAGTTCCATGCCGCGCCTAGATCACGCACTGTCCATGCCCTTGATCACGCACTGTCCATGCCCTTGATCACGCACTGTCCATGCCCTTCATCAGGCACTGTCCATGCCCTTCATCACGCACTGTCCATGCCCTTCATCACGCACTGTCCATGCCCTTCATCAGGCACTGTCCATGCCCTTCATCAGGCACACCAGTTAGCCAAGGTACTGCAGCCCCACTCACATGTGGTATTCGCCTGGAGCCACGGGCAAGGCCAGCTGCACCGTTACATCTTCGGTTTCTCCCGCCCTACTGGCCGTGCGTCTCCGCTGCTGCACACCCTGTTCCCCGCCGCCCCCACCGCCACTCTTTGCGCTGCCACGGCCCAGCTGCCGGGTGCCGATCATGCTGGTCCGTCGAACACAGAACACTCGGCTGGTCTCACACTGAAAACGCCAGGCATTGGCAGATGAAAACAATAACCGAGGGCAAGTTACGTGGGAGTGAGCAGATTAACTTGACACATAAACGAGGCCAAGACCAGGGCCTGCATGAGCGTAATGTAGTTCGGAATGCCTACCCCTTTTGCCGTGCCCAGCGCACAGATCCATATCCAGTGTGCAGGTGCAGTTCGGACCAGGGGTTTGACATCCAGATTTGACGTTTGATCGGCACAGCATCGGATACCAAGCGAGTCACCTCTTGTAGTTGTAGTTGCAAGTGTACCCGCTTAAAAATATGGAAAAAACACTTCACTCAAAACTGGTTTTACGACTTTATTATTCGCTAGAAAAACACACACGAACGCCCACACGCTTTGTATGCCCACACCTGCATGGTCATGGTCTGAGTGGTCGTCCGTGCAATCAGTGCTATGGCAGATGAATGTCACATGCATGAGACCAGGCGGCAAACCAACCGGTTTAGGATATGTCCTACGCAAGCAAAATAAACGCAGTTTCAAAAGCCTCTTTCTAGACCCATGGCCAGTGTGCAGTCCTGACCGCCTGTCTCTCTCACACACGCACATGCACACACACATGCACGCTTCACTTGCCCACACCTGCATGGCCTCCCGGATGAGTGACCCCAGTTTCTTGGCCCCATCGGACATGTTGCGAATGCCCAACAGCATGTCGCTTGCACCTGCCAACGGCGAACACGACTTGATTAATCCAGAGTGTGCAGGATCCACAGGGCAGACTCTTGGTTTCCTGGTGAGGTGGCAACAGCAGGTGACCAGGTGACTAGTTCAACTGATCAGCATGGAGACAAGGGGGCTGCAGGTCAGATGCTCGCGGTTATTACCCGCAAGGTGCACAGCGCAATTTGTGTGCTTGTGGGTGCGAGACATTGGCTTGAAGCTGCATCTGGAAAGACAATTGTTTACTGCTCGTCCTGCCATGCATATTGGCTCGCACCCTCCGACAGGAACACAAAGTGCAGAGACCATTACCTCGACTCACATTCCTGAGTTTGATTTAAGCGCTCGACGTTCCTGCTTTCAATCATACAAGCTGTGCACCGCTGTTGAATCATGTAGTGGCCAGCACCTTGCCTCTTGTATGGCGTGGTAGCGTTCTTTTTGGTGCACGTGCGGTCCCCATGATGTAATATCTTGACCTCGGGAATTAAATTACTCTGACCCACCATGTTGGTAATACTCTGACCCACCATGTACAAACCGCTCGTCTGGCTATGCCCGCTCACCGGCAGTGCCTGCAGTGTTGAGTCCAATGTTGAGCAGCAGGTGCATGCCCGGACCGGCACTGGCCGCAGGTGCCGCAGTGAGGCCGCCGCCCGCGTGCTGCTCCAGCGTGTTGCCAAGATGCACGACTGAGGCACATGTAGAGGTCGCCTGAAGCACACAGACATATATTTAGTGTGTATGTGTGCATAGTAAGTGCCACTCGCGATATGCATGTATAGATTGCATAAGGGGGCCCACATGCACCGAGCGCAGCGCTGGAAAGCCATGCAAGAGACGAGGGTTAATACCTAGAGTATACCGACAGTTGGAGAGGTTACATGCACATGCCACATGCACAGCTTCGACCCGCCCTCAGCCACAATAGTTTGGGACCTGACGGCTTTCCTTGCCTGCTCTGCCACCACCCCGCAGGTTGCGATTCCGATTCACCGAGCCGGTCTCTTGGAACAGGAGATACCGGACTTGCATCACTGGCTATCTAGAGCGAGGTAAATAAATGCAAGACTTAACATCTGTTTGGGGTTGGGCTTGCCAACTGAAGTTGTTGCATCACCTGTGGGATTCGCTGTGTGAATCAGGCTGAGTTGCAGAAAATAACCAAGCTCAGCAGTGCGTATGCGGTTGAGCAGAACACCAACCCTGAAGGTTGGCCCTCTAAGGTAATGTTTCAGATGAGGCCCTCACCAGGCTTGCACAGTGTTTGAGCAGTTCCAGATCTTCAGTGGTGAAGTGCGGGGCTTGCAGCGCTGAAGGCGCCAGGAGGGTGCCGGCATCGGGCACACGGCTAAGCACCTGCACACAAGCCGCAAGCACAGAGGACGAATGACTGGACACATCTGTTTACATCAAGCAACGTTGCTGAACAATGGCACCTACGTCTTTGGTCGACATGAGAGGATCCGTGACAGGACACAGAGACGGGATGTGTGCCGCCCTGACCTACCCTGAAGTATGTCATTACAGAACTTCCCAGGCAACTTGCATTGGTAGGCAGGTCATAAGGTCTGGCTCAGAAGACCACACAGCAAGGCAACGCATGCTCAGAGAGAGGTAAATTTCCTGCCCGAATCATGGAGAAAGCCTTATCACTGGGCGCAGCGACACACTCATATGCTTTGCAATTACACTTGTGCCACCCCTGTCGGGGAACTGGTCTAGTGGTATGATTCTCCCTTCGGGTTTTACGGTAACTCATCGGTTTCGGTCGAGAGCGTGGGAGAGGTCCCGGGTTCGATTCCCGGGTTCCCCCCGACAAAAGTTTTACTGCTCTGGCCATTTGGCCACTGAACAGCACAATGACCAGTCTTGCGCACCTGCAGGACGCCCATGACGTTGTTCGACCCTGCAAAGGCCTGTATGGGAACGAGTGCCATGGCTGAGGCTCTGCCACAGCCCGGTGGGAAGTCCTGCGTTGTCACCTGCCCGTGGTGTGTGGCCAGGTCATTCAGAACCATGGGCCCGCTGCCGGACGCAACCTGCGTGATTCATCCAGGGTCAAGCACACGCTGCCAGTCAAGCTCATCAGCATTCTGAATACCGTAGCACCTTGCAGTCACGAGGTCTAGTACGCAGGCTGTACGGCAAGCGCATCACCAAGCGCGATGGCATCTGCTATAGGGCAGAATTCGCCACTCCGGACCACGATCAATGGTGTGATTTGCGAGCCTGAGCTGCACGGCAGGATCAGGACTCGGATCATGTCTTGAGAGTGCACTTGCAAGGACAATTTCCGCAGGGGCTCGTCTTCCTACTGCTGTACATGCACCAACACAAACCTGCGCCAGCACGCCACCACTGGGTCGCCTGAAGCGAATCACGGGCAGAAACTTGCGCGTTGGGGCCATTGTGCTCTCCTCACTTTCCCCTTGCAGGCAGCCATGCACACCACTGGCATGCAGCGAGGCACTCTCTACCGCCGGTTGGGCGGCGACCCGCACCGCTCCAGTGCTCGGCAGGGCGGAAGCGGACGAAGAACCAGCAAGGGAGGCCCTGCGAGCAGAATGGTGTGACAGCGTTGGTGCACTGGATGTGCATGTCTTGTGAGGAATTGCACCTCGTTGACCTGTGACTGTGTACGCAGCGACTCAGGTGAGCATTGTGAGGGAGTTATACCTGATCCCTGCTTTGGCGCTTGCAGCAGACGCTGACAGGGGTGTGCGTCAGCCTGCCGTACCGAGCAAGGTGTTGCAATGTGGGAGCGTTGATGCACCGTTTGCGCACGTCTTCTGAGGCAACTGGACCCGAGCACGTTGGTGGTTTGGTATGCACAGACAGTGGCACGGCATAGCACAGACCCTGGAGCTCGCTCTGTAAATCTAGGTGCTGCTCCAGCTGCTCGCCCAGGTATCCAAATGCCCAAGCTGTACAACCATTTCAACCAATGGGACCTCCAGCAGAACAAGAAGTAGGCCAGCCACCTGCAAGTCCATCCAGGTCCTCTGCTCGTAACTTCCAGCGAGTGCATTGATCAGTCGTACCTGTGTGGTTCAGAGGCAGAGGACTGCTCGCGATTCAAGGTGTGGCAGGACGGGCCAGCGTGTGCTGAGTCATGGGCGGTCGTTGACTGTTTTTTGACCAGGTTGGTCACGGTATCTTGCTCCTCGGCCATACTCCTCACTGCCATATGACCGGCCATCTCTCCACGCCCGCGGTCCACCAGGTCTGTGATGTGTTGGCAGCAGCAGCAGCAGCAGCATGTTGGGAGTTGAGGTAAGCAGGACACGGCACTGCTGTGCTGAAAAATAGCTGGAAACGGTGTGGATTAGCTAGCTGTTGCATGGCATGGATCAGCCATGATTGGTTACAAGGAGGGAGTGCACACCAGGAAGCACGTCCGTGCAAATGACCCGGTGCTGCACACATCGAATGCACTGCTACAGCCTAGTCAAGGGGAATCATACAGCTAGCTTACTGCTGGATTGGCTACTGTTCTGCAAGCCAGTGATGTATTGCGCCATTTATGACTGGCCCACAAACTGCCTGCAAACTGCACGTGTAGAGCATAGGAAGACCCGCATGGCGTCAGACCTACAGATGACAGCTGCTGTCGCATTGGCTGTGCGCGCGGTGAGACATGCAAGCTCGTACAGCAAAGCACTAGGCTCCTGCACGAGCAGGGACAGGGGCAGGAGGCAGGGGCAGGTTCATGACATTATCATGGCGCTATTCATGGCGTTATGGGCAAGAATGAGTGGTCAGGCACTGATGAGCTTGATGAGCTTGCCACATAGTTCTTGAATTTACTTTGCGTTTGCTGCAAGCCTTCGACTTGAACCCACAAAAGCAAGCCCCCTTCACTGCATGTTGTGCTACCATATAAGCTGTGTGGCCGTTGATGGTCAGCTTGTGCCACAGGCGGTGCAGCAGCAGCAGGTCACACCAGCCCTGGCTTACCCCACCTGTATAGCCGCCAGTCTGCGTGTTTCATGCAGCAGCTTCATGCGCCGCAGCCTCCTGGCTTGCACGGCCTGCCATGCATCCCATGTGGACAGCGCATGGCCGAGCTCCACCCCCATCATGCTGGTCAGCGCAACCTCAACTGCGAGTCACGTAATGGTAATGTTACTCACATCAGGGGCGTGGCGCATGTAATCTGGTGGCTCCTAGACAAGGGGTGAGAAAGAGAGAGAAAGAGAGACAGAGAGAAAGAGAAAGAGGGAGAGAATGCTGTGCTTGTTAGATGCCACGTGGCCTGTAAAGGCCATCATGTTGACACCGTCCTGCAGCTGTACATGCCTCAGTAGACGTCAACTCAACCTCAGTTCCATCGGCATTAAACATGACTGGTAGACAGTACATGCCAGCTGGATGGCAAGGGCCACTACCCGTCACCAAGCCATGAAAGAAGCAAGAACATGCATATAACGTGCTTGGTTTGAGGTGCACTCCCTGTGGAGCCAGGTGCACTGTCTTCGGCCCTGCTAACCACCCGGCCTCCTTCCTTACGCCGACCAGCGTCCCCTTTCATTCATTCCTTCATTCCTTCATTCCTTCATTCCTTCATTCCTTCATTCTTTTGGCCCCCACTCACCGGGCGCATAGGACTGCCATGCATTGCTTCCCGGCCTGAAGGCACCGGATAGGGCTGTTCCCTCGGCGCCCCAAGGCACCTTCCCGATCATTTGAACCACCGCTTGCGTGCTCGCACCGCCAGCTGCCACGCCAACCCGTGCATTGGCCGCCAGGCCGCGCATGCCTCCAGACTGCGCCTGGTGCGGTGATCCCTTGCTACCATGGCTGCCGATGCCGTCTAACGTAGAAGCGGGCCCAGGGGCGGAGAGTGTAGTGATAGGCAGCACGAGAGCAGGTACGGGGACGTGCAGGGGAAGCTTCACATCGCCATGCGCGGGGTCTGCAGGAAAGAGCAAAAGCATCAGTGAGCTGATTGCCTGAAGGGCGTCAAAACGTGCCAGGAAGGTCAAAAGTAATATCAAGTGGATGCACCATCAGGCGTACTGTACAGCAGCATTCGATTTGACGCGGTTGCAACTTGCACTCGAGCCTCAAGCATCAGGCGAACGTGCAGTTGCAGTTGCCAGAACTCACCATACGCAAAGTTTTTGCGCAGATTGGATGTCAAGAGAACCGTTGCACTCTGCAGGTCAGTTGGGAACACAAGACGGCATACCACCATGAGTTTAGCTATTGACTGACTATCGTGAAGATACAGTAGATGAGCAGATGGACAGCAAGACTGTATCGCCGAGTGATACAGGTGACCTGGCAGTTGTAATTCGCACTCAGCCTACCTGGGCCGCATAAGCGACAGTGCCGCGTTCGACAGGGAGAGTCTGAACGGTGTGTGGTGGTAGAAGCGCAGCATGCGCTTGCAGCGCCTTCTCCCAGCCCGCCATGGACGAGCGCAGCGGCACACTGATGCGGCTTTTCAGAGCCTCGCCGATGCTGCCGCCAGTCGATGACGCATTGGACAAACGCAGTACAGGTTCGGAATCCTTGGACAGATCGCTGTCTGACACGTTCATGAACACTGACCCCGAGAAGGAAATTCCCCGCTTGCGGATTGTGCCTTCAGTTGTGCTGTTGCTGTTGCTGCCCTCGGCGGCCAATGCCGATGTCCTGCTCCCATCTGGGCCAGCTGCTGATGTCCTTGCTGGCTTCACTGCATCGTCCGGGTGCTGCTTTTGCTGGCTGGCTGCGTTGGCAAGCGGTAGTCTCTTGGCGGTGGAGGGATGCTTCTGTTGACCGTGAGCAATGGCCCAGTATTGTGTGCCCGCCACGCGGTAGATGGTGATCTGTTGCGCCGCCGTGAGCGACAGCAGCAAATCAACAATCGCTGCCAGTGACTCCTGAACAAAGTGCAAGCAGCCAATGGAAGCGCTCAGTGGATTTGAACTTGTTGTGCTGTCCACTCGAAGTGGACCAACCCTATCTGTCACACATGGGCTTGATCACGTGCTGCCGATCCACTCAAAATCAAACTGACGCCTGTGGCAGGTTTCCCGCGGCAGGCCCATCACAATCGAATGATGCCTATGGCGTGTTTGAGCCGCAACGTCCTCTTTTCCACCATCAGCATCACCATCACCTACCATTGGGCGTCCTCTGTGGTGTATCCGCAGAGCCAACGCCAGCACTGCCTGCTGCGCGGCAGCCAGCCTGCCCCCGCGGGACAGGGCCGAGGAGAGGGCACTCAGCGTCATCAGCCGCTTGTTGGGAGCCTGCCGCTCAAGCTCAATGCCAGCGTCCTGGTCACACCCAACCAACAGCACAAGCATCACCATTAGTATTATCGCTAATACAACGACACTTTGATTACAGTGTTGTTTGAGTTTAGGAATGGGCACAGTCGCACCATGCTGCCCTTGTGAAACGTTTAGCAGGAGCATGGCAGGTTGCCGTACGCCACATTCACTGCACGCACCATGTGTGTGGGCTGTGGCAGGGCTGCTGCCGTAACAGCTCTGGCACATGTGCGACTGTTTCCAGATTGTTGTGAGTTGGAAGGCGAGTCTGGGTAGCCACCTCTGCGGCGAGCCTGGAAACACGCACGGATAGAAACGGGCGATGTGCAATTGCACAACCATCTGTTTAGTCACCTTGAGCCTTGCAATAACAGAGAAGGAACAAAGCGAACGAGAGTAGGCTCTTGCTCCATGCTGTCCAAAGGATGAATCCCATGCAGAAGTCTTCCTACCCTTCAACGCCCTGCACACATCTCCTAGGGCTGGTGATGGTGGCAGGCGTCTGTGTTCTGATGATGGTTGCGCCCTGTGTGCCGCCGAATGTGCTGGTGACGATGCTTAATCCGCGTCTCTTGGCAGCTGGTGGTCGATGGGACCCCGTGTGGAGGTGCAGCACATGCTCCAACGGACACACCAAAACAGGTTCAAAAAGGGATCTGTGACCCCCACACAGCCAAGCAGTAAATCCTAAGCGCACCTCTACTCGTCCACTGCCCTGCACAATGCCTTTGCCCTGGGCTGCACACAAAAGGCTGCTCAAAGTAGACACTGCTGCCTCGCACCTCCAGTCTGCTGAAAAGCATGCGTGGGAAGTTGTTCTGCCTCCCCGCGGTTGCGCCTTGTGACCCGTCCCCCTGTCCTAGCTCCTCGCCCGCCCCGCACGCGGGTCCCTCGGCACTCCCCTCCGGGCCCGTTGGGGCCGGGGCGGGCTGCTGTGTGTGCTGTGTGTTGCAGTGGTGTGTGGCGGTGTGATGTGTGGCCTTGCGCCCTTTGCGCGCCATCTCCGCGGCCGCTGCGGCCACAACCGCCTGGGTGCGCACATGCGACCTGCTCTTCTCCTCCTCACTGCGCAAGCAACGAGTCAGCCTTTGGGATGGTCGCATCTATTGCGCGTCCTATCAAGTCATGGCAACGGAGGCAGGCCCATTGTTCAAGGGCTCTAGCAAGGGCTCCACTGAGGCTACAGCGCCTTGCCGGTTCGTTCTACCACTGCCCGCAGGCATCCAAACCCACACGCCACTGTGCACTTGAACGCTACGTGTAGCCATCTGTTCTGACCTGCTTCACGATGCAGCAACTTCTCATGGGATCCGCCATACACGGTCTGCCGCTGAGCTCTCCTCGCAACCCTGACCAACCGACGCACCCTATGAGTAGGTTCAGTTGCCTGCTGGTCGCCTCCATGTGTGCATTCCGTAGGCTGGCCAAATGAACCTCAGCCTCAACACGGCTCATGTGCGCAGCCTGAATGACAAAAGAGCAGCAGCAATTGAACAGCAAACGGATGACACGTGACCACAAGGACAGCGACCCCGATAGTGAGTTAGAGTCACATGTGAGGCGGGGTGAGACGGCCTGTGGAGTAAGGCAGTAGTGGTATTTTCCAGCACAAGCAACTTGACGTAATGTTCGAAGGTCGAAGAATGGTTGGTACCTGTTAACAGCATTGCATCACTCGTGTGGAAGTTGCATGGCTATGGAGGGCGCAGTTGACTGGTGTGCTTTGACAAGGAGGGAGTGCACACCAGCAAGACTTCTTTCGGTGTACTGTTACTACTTCAGTGCTATGGCTATACAGTGCATGTAAAATGGTGCATGTATACAGCGCAGTTGACTGGCCTACCTGTAGGGCTGCATTGCTGTGCGTCTCCGCCTCAAACGTCTCCGCACACTGCTGCTGGAGGCTGGATCGCATGGCTGCATGGCTCGCCTGCGATTGCATGTGTGGGTGCAGGAAGCAGCTTGAGGTTTGTGATCCTGTAACTATTTCTGACAATTTCTGATAAACTATGATCACTACACACGACATCTGAAAGTGTGTTTGCAGCAGACATGCAGGACAGGGGATGTGTGCATCTTTCAACCAGCATAGTGGCAGGGCACTGCTTGCGGTCAGCTCATCATCTGTCAACGAGTAATATAAGCAGCTGAGACGTTTGGAGCGCACAGACAACATAGAGCATCTTGGTACGCGTGGACCTGTTGGCGATCTGCAAGGTGTGCATCCTGGCTGCTAGCTGGTCTAGTCAGCTTGTTGCTGACCTGAATTCTTCTGTATCATATCTGTTTCGGCATGCTAGCTGGCCGCTTCTTGGCTGGTGATCAAGCGATCAAAAGATATCGTTTACGCGACTTCAGTGGCTTGCATGCAGACGTACCTGCAGTTCTGCACACCATGCCTCCAACTGCTGTCTGGCTTCTCGCAGCGCATCCACACGCAGGCACTCCTCGGCCAATGTGTCCACCAAATTCCCAGCCGTGACGTCAACGCCAGATCCGTTCAGTGCGCGACGGGGACTGATGATGCGCCGTTGCTGACTCCCAGGCGAGGAAGCCACCCTAGCACCGCTTAAATTCCCCGCCTGCCGTGCCTGAATTGTCGGCAAGGCGCTTGAGGACGTCGGGCTTTGTGCCTGACCTGAAGTTCCGTTTCGCCGTGCCGGCGCCAGAGGCGACTGCAGCATGTCCGACGGCCTTATATGAGCTAGTTGTGCGCCTGCTGCCTGCTCTTCACACCCCCTTGTCCCTTGCAGACACTCTTGTCCTATCTGCGCTGGTTTCGGCACCGCTCCTGGCGAGCTAAGGCAAGACAAATCCAGAGTTAAGAGACTGTGTGCTACCAGCAGCCGCGCTCCGCCCAAGGGATGCTCTGTTACCACAGCTCCCTCGCCCCCTGCAGATCCACAGCCATCTGCTGATGTACCAGTTGCTTTACATAATTCTCCACCTGCTCTTTGTGAGATGCTGACATTCCCTTGGGAGTGCAGGTCAGAGCCCACACTGGCTGACTGTTCCATGACGGAGGTGGCCTGGACACTGAAGCCCAGTTGATCACCAGCTGGGTTGTCTGTCTGTGGCTGTGTGAACCGAGTTTGTGTTTGTGTCTGCCTGGGGCTCAGTTGGTGGTTTGGCTGTGTCCGCTGCAGCTGTGGCTTGTGCAAGACGGCTGGGCCCGGCTGGGCCAGCTCCCGCTCCACGGCCGCCTGCTGCTGCTCCAGCGCCTGCTGCTGAGCAGCCAGCGCCTCACCCTGGGCCTGGGCAATGCGGAGCTGCTCCTGCAGAGTGAGAGCATGATCGGAACCGCTTAGCCCAATGGTCTCAATCTACCAATGTGTTAGTGTATGCTGATCCAGACTGACAAAAGACAGGTAAACACGCACAAAAACCGCGTCCCAAAACACTTTTTTCCCATTGGGTGAGCTCAACCCCAGGCTGATTCAATCCGTACCACCGGCTAAGGCCTGATGTTTTCTGCTGTTTTGCAACCTGTGATGCATGTCAGGATGGCACATAGCAATGTCTACCGTGGTAGGAAGCACGGCATGGCGTATGACGTCCTTAGAATGCATGTGTTGTCAAGACCCTGTTTGTGAACACTATGCCTTGCCTGGAGGTTTGCAAGGCGGCTGGCATGCCATGCATGTGCTGCGCCCGCTGCCTTCTGCCAGCCCGAGAGCACACGAGCCTCTTGGCCCAGGCTCTGCTGCTGCCACTGCATCATGTCACGCACGTGGGCCTGCAAACAAGCAACCGCACAACGGATAGCAACAAACGGATTCAACGGACAGGGCCACCGCCGGACATGAATCTGCCACACAAACACAAACATGCAAGCGAGTGCGCACATGCAACCAGGTGCACAGACGTGCGCACATGCAACCAGGTGCACAGACGTGCGCACATGCGACCAGGTGCACAGACGTGCGCGCACATGCAACCAGGTGCACAGACATGCGCACATGCAACCAGGTGCACAGACGTGCGCACATGCGACCAGGTGCACAGACGTGCGCACATGCAAGCCCACCGTGGTAGTCTGAGCAGAGATGGGGCCTTCCCCGGTGGCAATGAGCTGCGGCACTCGCGGTGGCGATGTGCGTGCAGGTGATGATGGCTGTGGCACGAGCAGGGGTGCCAGGACTGCACGTGCAGGCCGCTTGGGTCGCAGGGCCTTGGGCAGCTGCCATGGCCACGCGTCGTCTGCCCCTTCAACAGGGCCTGGAGCTGATGCTGGTGTGGCTGGGGCTTGTAGGCGCAAGGATGCTGCCCAGGGAGCACTGCTGCCACCTGGCTGGAATGCGTCTGTCATGAATCACCCTCAGCTTTGGTCACGAGCACATCCAGACTCCGTCATGGTTGAGATTGAGGTGCAGACCTGCATGTGGCAGAGGTGGTTGATTGCTTTCTGCATTGCATGCTGATGCTGTCATGTTGGCCAACACACCGCTTAAGGTAGCTCTGGGCCTAAGTTGCATGCCATCGTCGTTGGGCCCGTACCCGGCTGCCGCAATCTATCCCGTACATGCAGGATGGTTATGGACAGGATCAAAATGGTGCAAATGCACGGTTTGAATGTAGCAAGTCTACGCTCGTACCATGTTCACGACAGCGCCTCGGTAGGGCCAATGGCTGTTGGTCACCAGACATGTACGCCGCACCAAGCTATGCCTGCGATGTGCCAAGCCTTCGCGCCCTAGTGTCACTCTCAGCTCGTACTCCCTTTTTCGGGCATTGTGGGGCGATTATCAAATCAACGTAAAAACCAGCCAATACGCACACATAAAATGCCGTATTGTTTGTTGACAGTGATGAGGAAATAACGCATATCTCCAAATGATGGCTTGCAAAAGCAAAAACATTAACGACTTGCGGTTGGAAACCCGACCCAAACTGATCCAGTTTGCACATCAGCCGGCGGAGATGACACATTTTCCAGCCATGATGGTTAGATCTGTTGCATAGACATTTTGTGATCAGTGGTTCACCCAAACAGGCAACTTCTCAGAATGGCGACACGCAAGGCGCCTAACGCTCCTTTATCATTCTCAGCTGCCCAGCAGAAGCGACGAGATGACGCACTTCAACAGCAGCGGCATGCACGGCAACGCCAGCTCAGCTTGGCACGCATGGTCAACACCGGCGTATATGAGGTACCTTCACACATCGGCCTCCGCCATCCGACGAAACACACGCATGCCAGCAGCCCCACGATGTGCCAACCTGAATGCATGAATGTTGCTGTTTGCAGGATGAGCCAGCAAGCCAACCAGTCAGCACCCACAGCACATGCACAGGGCAACAGCAGCAACACATCCTCCTGCCACCCCAGCCCCCTGACACCTCCGGCACACCTGCTGAGCTGGAGGCTTCGCACGGGCTGCAGGGCTGGACAGGTACCAGCATGGAGTCAGCCACAGGTCAGATCTGCACCAGTCAACCCACCCATGCACAAAGGCACCGCCGAGGGAGGCCAGGGCGGCAGCAAGGCACAGCTTCAGCCATGGAGACAGACAATCAGGGCCCTGGATCGACCCTATCTCCACAGCAACAAGAGCAGGATGAGCACCCGCGTCAGTTCTGGGGACGGCAGTTACAACAGCCGGAATGGATGACGGACATTCCTTCTGATCTGGCAACCAACTGGTGAGATCATCGTAACACGTTCAGCACAACCTGCGAACTAACCAGATCAACTGGAAATAAAGTAAAAGTCTTGCAAACTGTTACCAAGCCATCATGGCATGACATTGATGGCCGAGTAGAAAATGCCAGCTCTTATCAAACGTGACAATAGGAAACGTATGCGCTGTCAGCATTATGCTGTAGTGTCAGCAATTGGGCGTTTTCATCAGCATCATGACAGAGAAGGACCAAGCGCGTTCTTCAGAATTCAAGTTTGCATGCTCTCCAATGCAGAGACCATGCAATCCTGGTTTGTTCACACTTGGTGTATAGGATCCCGCAGGGACAGTAGGAACAGCACAGGCCAGTGCTGAGAAGCGGGCCTTTCTTCCAGAAAAGCCATGTATTGATGATGGCGACAACAACCGGGTTTCGTGCAGGTGCTGTGCAGCCCGGACGTTTGCGTTGAGTTCCTATCTTCCTTGTGCACTGTGAATGATTAAAGTGCAATGGTCAGGCGGAAGTCAGGTGACCATGAGATGACTGGCAAGTGTATGCCTTGTCAGGCTTGCGTTCGCTCCTTCCATACGGTGGCCGACGTTCATTTGTAAGTGACGACCAGCTGAGCCCGCCACTTCTGGCCTGAATCAAGTGTGCTTGTACCAGGCTTGTATCAGCAGGTGTTCGGAGCATATGTCGTGATGTGGTGTGGTGTCGTGTTGTGCGCAGGCTTGTCCTACCCCGGCCGGAGGGCCCGCGTGTGGTGCTGGTCACAGCGAGGTGGGACACGGAATTCACGGGCTGTGTGTGCTATGTGTGTGTGGTATACTCAGCATATGTGTATGTCCACTTTCTTGCTGTAAACTGGAGCAAACAGATCTCAGCAGCACAAAGCAACGAAATAAGGGCCCCAGCCCCTGTTTTGCACGCAGGGGCCGCACTGTTGTGCGCAGTCGTGGCGGCACCGTGCTTCACACTGGTTTCACAGCACTGCCGGAGGGCGGCCCGGGTGCCAGTGGACCGTCCAGGGACTACAG
>QAXH01000769.1:0-74451 GCA_004335635.1 Chloromonas sp. AAM2 | reverse complement strand
GGGGGGGGCATGCGCATTGCACAACTTGTCCTGTTGGGGTGGTACCGAGTGTGCGGGCTGCACGTTGCATGCAGCCCTTGGTGTTCCTGGTGAGCATCGCATGCCGCAGCACCTGGCCATGCCACGGGACAGACGCCAGGACAGGACATTGGCAGAGCCATTCACATCATCAGGGATGCCTACACCGCCTTTGCCCTTTTTCACTTTCGCGATTGCCTGCTTAGATCCAGAGCCTTGTTCTCCGTCACCTGCTTTCAGGTTCTGAACTACGGCACTCACGGTGTTGAGCGCGACCACCAGGCCGCCATGTCCTACCTGCAGCGCGCCTCAGACGCAGGGGACATGCAGGCAACGGCACACCTGGCCAACATGCTGGCCAACGGACTGGTGAGGCAAGGCAGCCGAGTCTGATGGCAGCAAGGGCCAGTCAGAGCATCACCTGCTGGTGCCAGCTGCGATTTGCATGCAGTCACACCAGTTGGCCTGTCACCACGGGGTTTCCGCCACACAAATTGATTCATCTAATCAGCACTGCAGGCAACAGTGTACCTGGTTGGCGTTGGCGTCAAACCGTCAAAAATGTTTGGTTTCCCGGCGCTGTGTATCATACGGCAGCAAGCAGGCCTACGGGATGTCTGCAACACACTCATGGCTCTCCGCTGTCGTGTGTGGTGCAGGGAGGTGCGCCTGACTACCCCGCTGCCTTCAAGCTCTTTGAGCTGGCGGCGCGTCAGGGCAACCCCGCAGCGCAGTACGGGCTGGGCTACATGTATCTCGTGGGCCAGGGCGTGGCACAGGACTACGATAAAGCGTTCCGCATGTTCACACTGGTGAGTGGGACAGAGCAAGGATCGCCAAAGGACCCATTTCGGACCTAGCAAAGAACGGTACCAGCCAGGATCACCGCATTCGTCAGTTTCTAGGCCGTATATGGTACCAGCTCACTATCCAATGCAGCAGCGGGGCAGCTTATGGATCAACTTCCATTGCAGCGGCGGGGCCGATCAAGTCTCAGTGCAGTGCAGACGTTCACACACTCCAGCTGTGAAGGGCACACGGCACTCTTCTGCAACAGGGCGATGTCCTGCGGTGCACGCAGGCGGCAGACCAAGGGCACGCGGATGCTCACTTCTTCCTGGGAGTGATGCACCTGCGCGGTCTGGGCAGCCGGCGCAAGAGTGTGCAGCGCGCCTTCACCTACTTCACAGCTGCCGCGCACGCTGGAAACGTGCAGGCAGCCTACAACGCAGCCATGCTGCATCTGGGTGGCAAGGGAACGACCAGGTGCGTGCGCATGTGTGTCTGAATCAGAAGCTTGTGGCATTGTTGTTGTCTCTTGCTACTCAAGACAATGCCTTTGCAGGCAACTACATTGCCTGGTGTGATAACTCAGGCTGCTGTAAACTGTCTTGGGATATGTGCCACGGTTGCATATGCATGAATTGACATCTCCGGAGCATCTACCGCAGCCTACAAGCCTTGTAGACTGTTGGGAAATGTCCGTTGCATCTCGTCTTGGAACCCCTTCCTTTGTTGCTGCCGTTGATTTCACCGTTTGGGAACCCCGTCTTTGCTTCAGGAACTGCAAGCCCGCTGTGACGCTGTTGAAGCAGACGGCGGAGCGGGGCGACGTGGGTTCCTTCCTGCAGCTCGGCCACGAGGCGTTCTTCAAGGGGTGGTACCAGGAGGCGCTGTGGCACTACCTGCAGGCTGGGGCGGCAGGCATGGAGCTGGGACTGTCTAACGCGGCCTGGCTGTTGGACCAGGGATACGTCAGGGCAGGTCAGGCATGCATGGCCAGGTTAAGGTGTGCTGACATGCACCTGTGCACGAGTGCCTTGCTTATGAGCTGATCAATTGAGGGTGATCCAGCTGTTCATCTGACCGGGCTCCTATGAGCATTAGAAGTACCATGTTGCTGGACTGGGGATGTCATAACAACCAGGCTTTACACAGGGTTGTGCATTAGAAGGAACGTGACGATGCAGCCCAGGTCTGCAAACAGGACAAGGCCTGAAGGCTGTGGCTATCAGACAGGGGAGTAACAAGTATAAGAGCGGAGCAGGCTGTTGCGGGCTGGCAGGGTGTACTTGCGTGCTGAGGTTGGCCATGCCACCAGGGCTTGTGATCAGTTGCTTGGCGTTCGCTTGGTGTGCCTTGCAGGGGGCGAGGTGCACAACGTGACCTTCAGCCTGTACCGGCGCAGCGCCGCGCAGGGCAACGTGGCCAGCCTGCTGTGCATGGGCGACGCCTACTTCTACGGCCAAGGGGTGCACCAGGATTGGGCCAGGGCGGCAGCTATCTACTACGAGGTGCGCTGACCAACGAACCTCACCTGAACTCTCCGTCTGTTTGCGTTCTATGCGCATTCATCATCCATTGGCAACATTCAAAACTCATGTTTTGCCCCTTTCCATTTCCTCTGCACCTCGTGCGTACTGACGAATGTACACACCCGTGTTGATGTCGTCCATGCCTTTGGCAGCCGGTTACCTGGGTGCTCGGGTTTCCTGATAGCTGTGTCATCCACCTTGATCACAGGCCTACCAGGAACGTTCGCCTGAGGCCATGTTCAACCTTGGCTTTGCTCATGAGTTCGGTGCTGGTGTGCCCAAGGATCTGACCCTGGCCCAACGCTTCTACGACATGGCCCTTCACACCAGTGGGGAAGCCGCGCTAGCGGTGTACTGTGCCCGCACTTGGCTGGTGCTGCACCGTGGCTGGGAGCTGCTGCGGCCCCTCCTCCCACCTGCCTACGACCACATCTGGTCGCGCATCTTTGCGCTCACACCCCCTCACACAAGCGTGCTTGGGTCGTGGACGGCTGTGGCTGCAAGCCTGTTGCCATCACAGGCTGTTCTGCAGTTTGAATTGAACGCATGGCAGTTGTTTGACGCCCTTGGGCTCACTTCTTTGTTAAGTGTGCTTGCTGGGGGTACAAAAGATACGGGAGAGAATGCCATCATGTTGGTGTGTATGGCGCTGCTGCTTGGGGTGTTGTGGGTGCGGCGGCAACGGGTTGCCCTGCACCGTGCAGCAGGCCCTGTGCAGCCTGTTGTGGAAGGAGAGGTAGCTGGGGATGGTGTGGTGCCTGATGAAGGGCACGAACGGCGGGTAGGTGATGCGGGCATGCCCCAGGCTGCAGGTGCCTTTGGGAGTCCAGTAAACAGTCCAAATGGTGGCGTGAGCGGTGGCAGAGTGGCGGACGGTAGCAGACGGGGGCCTGGCACAGGGAGTGACGAGGGGCACACACAGGAAGGGGCCAGGGCTGAGCCTCAGGAGCCCTTCGACCAGACATGACATAGACGACCAGAGTTGGGGTAGGGTTACGTTCGGAGGGACATTAAACAGAGGTACAACTTTGCAGGATAGACTTGAAATGTAGTCAATTGATTTTGCCGTTCTCTTTACAGCATGTGACCTCCTTTCTGCCTTGTAATGGTCTTGCAATGCTTTCCAATAAACTCTTGCACCAGCTGCTTCAGGCTGATGAGGCAGGTGAATATTGTCCGCAGCATTCGCGTGTACAGGACCAAAGAACACTGCGAGAATGAAATGAAGGAGCCCCGCACGTGCACAGAACCGACAACTTCCTGTCAATGTGTGCACAGAGCTGAACACATCGGACGGATTTGTGAGTAGCCAGCAGACACAAATACATCGCTTACTCCAGGCTGGGCACACGCCAACAGCTCACTCGCCCTCCAGCAATATCAAAGCCGCCACCCTACAAGTGTGCAGCCTCACCATCCTTGCGCGTCGATCCATACAAACAGGCAATCAAGCGCACAGTGCCTGTCGCAAATTAACATCGTGTGAAACCGAGGCGGCTTGCCTTACCCTACAGCTGGTGACGGCTGGGACATGGGCGCAAGACGGGAAAAGCAGGGTGTGTCGGCTGGCCCCACCACCGTAGCTGATCTTCCAACCGTCAGCAAGCTCGTGACTGCAAAGACCAAGAAGGGCCGCAGGATATTGGAGAAGAGGGCGCCCAAAGCGGTGGGTGCATGTGCATGCATCGTCATGGACATTGTGGCGTTGCATGCAAGGCCGAGGCAAGACGCGATGATGATTGAGCTCAAACATTTCTGACACCTCTTGTTTGAGAGCTGCCCCAAAGCAGCTCCGTGAACTCACTCATGCTACTTTGCCTGAGCGTTGCTGGCCTCCGTGTGCATGCCATTTCTCAAGCATCAGCACAGCATCACGTTATGCCATTAGTAACGCATGCATATTATGCTCTCTGGTATGCCTCATTTCCATGCGTCCCTGAACTCTTCCCACCGATTTTCGTTCCTGCCTGTGCAGCATGCACAGCATGCCATGGGCCTGTGATAAATTCAAGAGAATCGCACGCATTCTCAGGGCGCATCAGGAGCATTGCATCACATATCACCCCTGTATTCTGACTACAAGCGCTATGATGATTGAGCTCAAACATTTCTGACACCTCTTGTTTGAGGGCTGCCCCTAAGCGGCTCTGTGAACTAACTCATGCTACTTTGCCTGAGCGCTGCAAGCCTTGCTTCTCATGCTTGTCAACACCATGTTCCCAGGTCCAGTAGCCTGATATCCAACAAGCATCACCATGTCAGATCAGCATACTGCATCTTATCAACCCTGACTTGGATGGCTTCAGGTGGTGTCAGCATGCATGCTGTGGTTGGTCCTGAGGTTGCCTAGTTAGCCTCTTGTCGCTGCAGGTAGAAGATGCTAAGAAGGTCCTCATATTGTACGGGAACAGGGCTAGCCAGGTCTTGAAAGACGTCCTTGTGGATATACACAAGCTCAAGCGGGTGAGTTGCAAGATCATGTGCAGCTAATGCTTATGCTCAGTGGCGTGCCCTGTTCCTTTGCTGTTGTTCTTGGAGGCCGCTGGCAAGTGTGTTGTAAGGTTGCTGCTACAAGTTGGAGAGACACTAACGAGGGGTGCAGCAGGGCTGGTTGAGGTAATAACACACGAGGGGTTGCAGGGGATGAAGTGCACTGGCTTGGGACGCACATTTACAAACCACGCTCGTATGTGACGCAACTCAGGTCGAGGCGATCAAGTTCACTCGCCGCAACGAGGAGTGTCGACCTTTCGAGGTTGGAGGTGAACAGCGGCTGGAGTTTTACGCAAACAAAGCTGAGTGTGGACTGTTCGCTTTGGGGTCGCACACCAAGAAGCGACCGCACAACTTGATTCTGGGGCGCTTCTTTGACGGCCACTTGCTAGATGCGATAGAGTTGGGCGTTCAGGCCTTCTCCAGCATCAACTCCTTTGGAGGCAACGCCACTGGCGCCGCGTTGGGAAGCAAGGTGCGTGTGTTGTCGCAGGAAGCCAGCGCCATGCATACAGGTCTGCACACGGCAAGCACCTCTTGCGCCGCTCTGTCTCCTGGGGAGATCGTCGAGGGCTCATCATTGGCATGCGCAACATAGATCTGCTGTTTGCTTACTGATCGCAAATGTGCCTGACCTGTCCCTCTGCAGCCCTGCATCATGTTTGTTGGGGAAAAGTTCGGGAGTGTCCCCGCGCTCCAGATGGCCAAGTCGCTGCTACTGGACATGTTCCGAGGAGAGCAAGTGTCCGCTGTCAACTTGGCCGGTCTGGATCGGGTTCTTGTAGCGTACGCAGTTGAAGACGACAAGGTGCGATGCAAGACTGGACCTGTGCGGCGTTTGAATGATCGCAGCTAGTGTCGCAGCTGGGAGACGGTCGGGTTTGGTAACTCACATGCTGTTGGGTAACTTCAGGCGTTGTACTTGGGCGCGGTGGCAGATGACGTCCTGATGCCAAAGTGACACTTGCCTGACAGTCCTGTTCGTTCGTACATTTTCCGAGTCACAGTCCTGTTTTGTACCTCGTACGTGCAGTTGCTCTTGCGGCAATACGTGGTCAAGTTCAAGAAGAGCGGCACTCGCACGCCTCGGGTAGCTCTGCAGGAGATGGGCCCCTCCTTGGACTTTGCTGTCAGAAGGCACAGGGAGGCACCCAATGATATGGCCAAGGAGGCAATGCAGAAGGCGCACATTGGGAAGCGAAAGGTATGCCACAATCAATGCTGCTCAGCTGTGTAGGCTATCAGGAGTCCATTTTAGGCAGTCAAGTGAGAAGGTAGGCGTCAAATGGAGAATGGGACGAGCATTTGACTGCATGCAAGGGCCCTAACATTGAAAGCGCTATGA
The DNA here is from genome assembly GCA_004335635.1 of Chloromonas sp. AAM2. Lineage (NCBI taxonomy): Eukaryota > Viridiplantae > Chlorophyta > Chlorophyceae > Chlamydomonadales > Chlamydomonadaceae > Chloromonas > Chloromonas sp. AAM2. Next base: position 68,280 of record QAXH01000769.1, on the reverse strand, counting down.
TGATTGAGCTCAAACATTTCTGACACCTCTTGTTTGAGGGCTGCCCCAAAGCGGCTCCGTGAACTAACTCATGCTACTTTGCCTGAGCGCTGCAAGCCTTGCTTCTCATGCCTTTTATCACTGTGTGTTGCAGTGTGCACGCAGCATGCATGTCTTAGCCAACTACACCATGGGCTTGTGTTCGTCATCACATGGCATACAACGCATGAAGCTAGGAACTTGATGTCTACACTAGCGCACTGGCCTTATGCTCATCTTATTGCAAAGCAATTCTGTATTTTGCGGCAGCTTGCAGCATCAGCAATATACATGTTCATATGTAGGTGCTGTATGATGTCAACGTGGCAAACCTGACCTGAGTGCGATTTCACACACATTCACATTTGCATACACACTTGCAGGAGAAGAACGTGTCCAGCGACTCACTGGCAGGCAAGGTTGGGCGCATCTACATGCCCAAGCAGCAGGTGGACGGAATGGCTCTGGCCAAGCCCAAGGGAACGAAGCGGGAACGACGAAACGAGACTGCGGAGCGCAAGGCGAAAAAGCACCGGCCACAGTCTGCCGATGCAGCAGGGCCGGACGACAGTGCTCCCGATGCAGCGGATGTGTAACGTCTTGTTTTGTCGCGGCCCATGTGCACTGAATCCCGCAGCTTGTCTGTTACTCTTTACCATGAAACATTGTAAGCTGGCCTCGTACGAATAAGTAGTTTGCCAGTTCTGGGACAATTTTTGAAAACGCCACTGGAACTGGTGTTGTAAGTGCCAGTTCTGGGGAGCAAGTGTCAAGGAGCAAGTGTCCTTGGTGTGCAATTAGCTGTGCGTGGTTCTCATCGCATGTGATGCATCATCAACACTCTGGTGAGGGACGCCTTGCTCATTGAGCCATTCCGCTGCCATCTGGTTTGTTCTTGCGTGTTGACATCACTCATGGCAATTGAACAGCTGCTTGCGGTATTGGCAGTACTCGGAGTCCTGTGGTAATTTGGGTGTAGCGACTACGCTGCCGAATTCTTTTGTTGTTGCTTTTTTTGTTGTTCCTTTGTTTTTACGACCGTATGTCGTGCTTGTGAAAGCCTCCATACCGTTACCATGTATGTCAGTGACATACTCGACAGGCGCCGTGTGAAGTGCTTGTGGGGTGCAATTCTGCTTTACATGGTGTATACAGTGACATGCCCTATTCCGATCGTCCCAATATCCAATCATCCTATAAGATTTAACTGCAAGGGGAATTGCACCCCAAGGTGTATACTTTCCCTCCCGCCTTGTAACAGACGCAGTCAGAACTCGAGCCCTTGCGCTGGTTGCACTCTGGCCGGCGCTCGCGACGGTTGCCCCTTCAGTCTCATGTCGGCCAGCCCTGCCGCCGCGGATGAGACCGCCTCTTGCTGCCTGGCCTCTGCGTCCGGGTCCACTTCAACAGGGGTGATGGTCAACTTGCGTCGCTTATGTCGCACGACGTACAGTTGCGGGTCAGGAATGCGCGGAGCGAGCATCCCCACGCCGGGAAGTCGTTGGATGCTCAGCAAAGCCGCAGCACTGCAGGCAGTCCAAAATCATAGCGTTCATGCCTCGTGTGGCGATCCGTAGTTGGGGTGAGGGGTTCTCACAAGGCACATTGTCAATGACACCCCTCGCAAGGTTCAGTGCAACTCACCCGACAGAAGGTCTGCCTTACCTCGTTGGGTCCGGCAGTAGCTTGTAGATGTCCGAGCTGTCAGACAAGCTGCCCAAGGACATCACCACGTGACACATATGCTGCAGCCTCAGCAATTGAGTGGGCAATAGTAAATCTGTGTAAGAGGGCACAATATTGTTTCCATTAATCCAGTTAATTCTTAATTCATGTAGGCTGGGCTTTGAGGCGATGGTTGCTGGCTGCGAGCAAACAGACTGCTGGTGTACATACGTGGCATTGCAAACACGCCTGGCCTGATACTAGATGCAAGTCAACATTTGCTCAACTACATCGCGACATGCAGACCCTGTGCACTTGCATACAACAGCCACAAAGTCGACATGACTTGCCTGTTTGCAAGGTGACCAGCACTGCACAGCGCGCGTCCTGCACCGCTTGACGCAACACGTACAGCGCTTGGGCCACCTCCCGCCACATGCCATCGTCTCCACTACCTCGCTCTCCACCGCTGTCTGGCGTGCTGCTGTTTGCTTTCCATGCGGGACTGAGTAAGGATTGCAGCACCACTCGTCCTGCCGGTGTTGTGCCTGACTTAGTGGGTATGGATAGAGTACTAGAGGGCGTGGGGCTGGCAGTGGAGGTGTTGCTAGTGCTGGCGGCGGCAGGGGCAAGAATAGATGCAGGGATGAACTTCGAGATGTATTGCTGTGCCTGCTTTACAGAGCTGCTGAGCCCATCTGCGCTGCTACATGCCTGGCACACCTGCGACAAGGATAAACAAAACCACGCAGGTCAGATCTTGCTTTACGTGACAGAATTAATTCATGCCCAAGTAACAGCATCCTTTTAGTGCGCTGTCAGCTTCTCCTGACCAAAGCCACCATCTTGTGCTCATAGCAGCTCCGTAGCACCAAGCACAGCCCTGATGCCCTAGAACTCCTCACCCTTCCTGGCCCACTCACCAGGCCGTGTTGCTGCACCAGCTCCTGTGCCATACTCCTGGACAGATCGTAAGTGTGGCACCACTGCCGCGCCACACCCGACTCAACCGCCTTCTGGGCCGCTGCTGCGTTCCCCGCAGCCGCACCCGCGCCGCCTGCACCACTTGCACCCGCAGCCGTCCCTGCACTCCGCTGTTTGGAAAGCCGAGCGGCCGCATCCGCCTCCGCCTGTTCCTGGTCCCGTTGCTTCTGCGCGGACTGAATGTACTTGCGGTACTGCCATGCAATGCGCAGTTCTCCATCGCCTTCCTCTGTAGCCATGGCTCCCGCACCACCACCTGCGCCGCTCCGGCCGGCAGACGCGCCCTTGCTGGTGCTGGCGGAGCCGCTCGTGGTGTCCTCTGAGACTAGTGCGGGCAGGAAGGCCGCCTCGCCCCCCTCGGGCGCTGTGCAGCTGAACCAGGCGGCAGGCTGTGCGGACAGCATGTCAGGCCAGGGCACACATGTTGAGTAAATGAAGCAGGGTTGTCAGAGAAATCCGTTGGTTTGCAACACCAGCGGCAGCCCGAGCATATGGTTCGACAGATTGAAGTGGGGCCAAGGGAACAATCCGTGTGCGACACCAGTAACCCAAGAACGTATGTCAGACCACCCGATGTGGTGTGCAGCTGGAGCAGTTGGTGAGGCACAGTCACAGCACAGCCTGGTGTGCTCAGTTGTATGTACCCAGAAACTATACAGCGCGTTCACAGCCCCAGCCTCACGGCTAGCCATCTCACCTGCTTCGTGACGACGGCCTCGGCTAGGAAGTAACGTATGAAGTTGAGGTGTTGTTGACTGTGACAGTCCTGCACATCGAGTTGAGCGCACATTGGCTTGCCTGGCTGCACATCACCTGCTTGTTCAGCCAGCTGACCTGCACAGAAGCTGCAGAGGCGATGTAGACGAGGTTTGTCTGTGGCAATGAAGAGAACAGTCTGGCATCACGGCGTGCAGAAGTAGTCAGCATGCTTTTGGTTTTGCAATGAGTATGGTCCCCACCTCTTACCTCCACCAGCATTGTGAGAGTGCCAAGGGGCAGGCCGCCCCTCAGCACACGGTCCCAGTCAGCCCAGCCAGTTGAGATGAGCGTCTGGCCATGGAGCCCTGGCCGAGTGCCCACATCTGCGCACGTGGGGCAGCCATCAGGCATCATGGGTACGACGGGCAGGTAGCAAGCAATGCATGACAGTTGTGGCAGGCAATCACATAGCATGCACGATGGTCGTGATGGTTGGCCATCAACCCATGGATGTGCCGTTACACCCCTCACGCACCTGAACTGGCAGTGCTTCCTTTACGTACAAAGCTGCTTTTCATTTTGCAGAGTATCAGCAGCACCAGTCAATGGCTCAACTGAACTGGCCTCAGGCCACAGCAGCCAAGTTAGTTGGCACGTGCTTCTGAAGAGGCCGAATACAAAAAAGAACACCGTTGACAAGCGTGCACAGCGCTAGAAACATAACACTGCACGCAGACAGCTCGTGCCGTTTTGCGCAAGTCTGTTTCGCGCCAAACTCGCCCTTTACGAATTTGCAGCTATGACCTTTGCACAGCAGATGTAAACAGCTACCTTCTCGACGCCGTAGCTCTGCCAACCTTCGAGCAATGGCAGAGCTGCATATCATCGGACAGCTGCAGGGAGGCAGCGGGTTTCCCAGCCAGACATTATTCTGCAAGGTGGGAGCACTTCATTCAGCCCATGCAGTTGCATGTGGCAGTACGTGACTGAGAGTGGCAGTTCCAGCATGATATTCTTGTACGTGTCTGCAGTGGGGTGCTGTTGCGGGTCGCAGCTGGGAGCTTTTAGAAGGCCTTGAGGATGGTCAGACGCATGTTGATGCAGCTCAAGACGGGGACATGGTGGTTTGGTCACATCCCTTGGACATCCATTACGCATGCAAAGGCCTGGCAGGCTGGCCTAAGTTGCACTTCCAAGTCTGGAGCCAAGATGAGCATGGGAGAAATGATATCTGTGAGTGTGTGCTCCACTCCACTGGCACCTCCGTCAGCAGCATTTGATTCTGGCGAACACTTGTTTCCTAGCACGCACGTGACGCTTCTAGCTCAGCTGCTAGCATTCAGAACTAGTGCTCAGTCCATGCACGACTGCTCGTCATGATGCACGTGATGGCAACATGCAATGCCAGCATTGTCAGCAACTGCTGTCTGGCACACTGTCAGACAGTGCTGCCACTGCCATGTCAACCATTGTTGTTTGCTGCATGCCATTGCAATGTCACGGACGTACACGGACCATGAAGCCTGATGCAGTTGTGAAGACTTGAGAGAAGGCATGTCTAATGCTAGCCTGCATGTCGCAACCTGGTGTGCGCAGGTGGATATGGGTTCTGTCACGTACCCACTGCCCCGGGAATGCATGACGTGGACTGCATGTGCTGGCTGCCCGAGGTGCGCTGCATGGCTTCTTGTGATGTAATGAGCGGCTCACTGAGCTGACCTTCATACTAGAGCGTTAGGGCATGTAAGCGTTGGACCATGTAGCATTTGGTGCAGGCCATGTTATCACGGGGCTGCCTGATATCAGGAGGTAAGAGGTTGCAGGCAGGTAGTGTTGAGCACTGGGCACATGGCTGTGTTGCCATGAATCGTTTGGATGGCAGCCTGACACCTGATAAGTTTGATGACGAGTTGATCTCCCGCTGTTCTGCTGATCAAGCCACAAAAACGTTGTACCACTTGAGTGCGACAGTGGTATGCATTGCCATGTTGTAATTGGCCTGGGCTTCTGACACATCGTGCCTGTCAACTGATGAATCATCATCATCCATATGGCTTCTTATGGTTCAGTTCACGCTACTGCAGCGAGACACATTATTTTTTCCAAGAATTACGCGCTTGACAAGATTATCAAGCCAACAAAGCTCACTGATGACTGCATCAGCGATGACTGCTCTAGTGGTGCCCGTCCACTGACTGAGCAACTGCTGCATGCAGGGTTCCATGGGTGAGCGTATCTCTGCTTTCTTTGTTGGCGGCAACCCTCGGTTGAAGATGGAGGAAGTCGTGTACACGCCTGGTGACAGGTTCCGATTGCAGACAAACACCACCGGCATTGTGCATCTGCAAATCGGTGCGTGCGTTTTGGCCAGTCTTGGGTTGGTAACATGCCCATGGCTGGTCTGCGCCAAACGCATTGGTTAATGCCAAATGCAGCAGCTGGTAAAGTCACCAGTTCGCATTCTTCCAAGGGTAGCATGCATACGAACACAACGCACCGCCTCAAGTTTTCTTTGAGGTTCATGTCAAGCCAAGCCCGCTTTTTTCGGCATTTTCTGCGTACTCTGGTGCTCAAGAGGGTTGGCCATGCATTGGCCAAGTTGAAGAGATCATAACTAACGCAAACATTGCCTGATGCTGCGTTGCAGGTGTCGTGATGAAGGATTTTGAAGCGCACCATGTGCAGTGTTGATCGTGTCTGCTTTGACCAGAGCCTTCAGGCCAGAGTGCAGCAAAGGCTATTCAGCTTCTGGTGACCCTCAGAGGTCTTAAGCAGCAACGATTACCTGTGTACACATGATGTCTGACGTGCTACGGACTAATCTGAAATAGCACAGGGACTTCGCCAGCTTGGCGTGTAACGTGGATGCCTTGGATGAAGTCTTGTAAGTGCCTTGTGCTGGAAGTGCCTTTCTTGAAGCAGTGCATGATTGCGATCGCAATCGTGCTTCCAATCAAAAGGCACCTTTCGCGGCTGACGCACATTCACACCATATCCAGTCACGCGCGCAAGTTTGAATTCTTGACCAGCTGCCCGTTGACTCGGTGCATGCAAACTGGGCGGGGTTTGTGCCTGGCAACGCAAACTCCGTTGCACCAGTGCTGATGAGGTACCTGCTGAGCTGAGAGGAGACCAAACGTCCAACGGAGAAAAACGTCTCGAGCAGGGTTCTTGGTCACCTCTCTCGTCACTAAATGAATTGAGTAAACAGTACAACAGAACGTTCAATATGCAACTACAACAGAGACTGGGCGCAAGCCCACGTCATGCGGAGGGCCGTTCCCCTTTGCTGCCCTTTCCTTCTCATGCCCACGAGGGCTTCGGAAGGCGCACGCTTCCAGGGCGCATGTGCCGGATGAATTCGTCCGCTGTGTCTATGCCCGCAAAGGTGACGCAGGAGGAGCCAGAGCTGGAGCTCATGGCCTTGCCCCCCATGGAAAGCGCAGGTGCGTCCAGGTCTCCTGTCTCTCGCAACGTAATATGTTTGAATGCTACGTCTGAATGCCTAACACTGGATGGAAATCCGCGGGTGCTGCTCTGCTCACTGCGGTACAAGGCATTGTCTTGTCGCGCGCAGTGGACGACCTCTCTTTGAGGAATCCCTTGAAGAGAGCTGAACGAATGAACACGGGCTGGTTTGGTGTGATCATGGAATACGAGGGCGTGCTTATAGAAGACACTTATGAGGCACACACGCAAGCGTGGCTCACGGTTGCAACTGAGTTTGGCTACCCTCGGCCACTTGGCCATCTTTTCAGGTGAGCTCGCGTCTACTGATGAGCAAATCGCAAGCATGGGCTGTGCCTCGTTCTTGAGCGTCCGAAAATGTTTTGTTTGCCCAGAAACCTCACCAGACATTTGACTTCCGCTTACAGGCGCATGAAGGGCGTGCGAGATGAGGTGGTCGTCACTCGCGTGCTGAACTGGACACAGAACCAGAGCACAGCGAGACAAATTGCAAAGCGCAAGGTTGTGATTTATGAGGAATTACTTGGAGGTCGCCAACCAGCGGCCATGCTCGAGGCGCGGCCATTCTTGGATATTTTACGCAAGTAAGCACATGCATGGATCCGGTTGAGCAGCTGACGTGGCCTGTTGGTCGTCCATGCGCTTGATACAGATCTTGTTCATCTGACCCTTGGCCATGCATTTCTGCTTTTTCCACAGGTACCAGATACCTGTCGCTCTTGCCTGTGCATTGCCTGAGGCTAAGGCTCGGGATGGCCTTAAACGGCATAACCTGACTGACTACTTTGACGCAGTGGTGACAGCCGAAGACAGTGGGGCACCAGAGGTGAGCATACAAGCAGTCGTCCGCATCTGGGAGAGGTCTTGTTTCTTTAACCAGCTTGGCTGCTTCTTGAGCTTGGGTCTGGGCTTCGACAGCTTGTTATGGAGTCCTTGCAGGGGCGAGAAGTTCCATGCAGGCCTGTTGCTATTAAGCCCTCTGTTTGCACGCCATGCAGGTTGAGTACTATTACAGCTACGCATCACAGCAGATACAGCGGCCGCCCATCCGATGTGTTGTTGTCGGGGAATCTAATACTTCAGTGGAGGCAGCCCATGAGTTGGGCATGAAGTGTGTGGTGGTGACAGGAAACAGGCCAGTTTACGACTTTGTCGGTGCAGATTTGGTAGTACGAAATCTTTCGCAAGTCAGTTTCTTCAACCTCAAGCGCTTGTTTGGAGCAGAAGATTTGGTGCCATCCAAAATTCTGGATGAAGAAATTATGCCAGGTGAGTGACGCCGCTAACAGTTCAGGTGTTGGGAGGGCTTGGCATGCTTAGGCAGCCGTGTAAGAGCGCACACACTGATCATTTCACCAGTGCGCCCACAGCGTCCACGTCGTTGACATGCTTGGGAGGGGTTGCTCGTGTTTGAAGACGTGTGGGCTGCGGCTTGTGCCTGATCTTCTCTATGGATTCTCAAATGCAGTGTTGGCGAATGTCATGGCGTCCATGCTTGTCACTCTTCTTGCAGAAGACAACACCGTGGACGATCCAGAACTTGATGACTTTGATCTTCCAGTTGGCTATGGGCAGGGTGCATTTTTCGCCGGTCGGTGAGCAGCAAGCCTCAGAACAGTTGGTCTCGGAACGGACACCACGGCTCCAGCATGGCATGTGGTGCGCATGTTGCATGGTGGGCGAGCGTGGTGCATGCGAGAGAAACATACGAGAGAAAAGAGATGTTGAGCGTGAGAGTGTGGTCCATGAAACCAGGGGCTTGAGATAAGTGTCAAGTTCTTGAGACAAGCCATTGGTTGAGGATCTGAACAGATTGGACCTGAAGCTTCCGGCTCTCCGCTGATTGTGAGATGTTTGATTGCGTGGGTACAATTTCCTTCTCTGGTTGCTGATGTTAATGCCTGTTTTTCGGGCGTTTGAGTGTTGAGTGTATGGCCAACGCCTTGTCCATCTACGCGTGCTGCTTGTATCACTGTACCACAACCCTTGATCACATATTCATGCTGTATACTAGGTCTGTGGGTCAAGGCGTGTGACTGTAGTTTACCTGTGGGCAGTGAGTGATGAGCGTATGCGCCCTGTGCCTGTTTTACGCACGCGGTAGAGGAGGGGGTAGTCACCTTTTTTGTTACTCATGGTTCGGCTTGGTGCATTTGTATTCTTTGCACATGGGTCTGTTACCCTTAGGGAGAGCCATGGCCCTGGATATTCAGACTGATTTGTTGGTTGGCTAGGTCATTCCTGCTTTCTGCGTTGTTTTGCGCCTTCTGTTGTCTGTAAAACGTTGTCAGTTTCTGCAGAATGTCATTTGATTATCAGCAGCCAAGGTGTGGATTTGGGGTGGCATGTGTCTCCAGATCTATCTTGGGCAACGCAGGTCCTGTTGGTGGCTCACTCCAAACTCCCGCATGGCCTGACGCAACTGGTCAGCAGCAGAGCACATCCAGCCAGGTGCATTGGTTATAAACATGTGAGTGCTGCATTTGTAATAAACAACGGAAAAACACAAGCTTTTCGTTCCGTTTGATGACTCAAGGCAATCAAGTGTAGCCATCCAAGGGAATTCCTGCATGCTGGGGTACTGACGGAGTGAATACACTAATTCTTTCACAAACACCTGCACATGGCTTGCCATTTTTTTTGGCATGGCAGGATGGGGACGCGAGCATAATGAACAAACCACAACAGGGCGTGGCCCATCATCATTTTGCCAACAATAAACGGAAACACTTGACTACCCGTGCGCGAAAACGGACTCACTTTCAAAAGCAGGGCTTTCACCTCGTTCGCAGATTTGGCAGTCCATGACACCTCTTCATTCCAGCATCATCCCGTATGAATAACGTTGCGCCCTTGGTTCGAGCGTGTCAGAGATCGCTACTGGTTGGGGATCACGAGCAATGGCATCAATGAGCGCCCAACAATCAACATCTGTAGAGCTGGGCCGTGCGCAAGAGGAGCCTCGGCCCCGCCCTGCTGGCTTGCAGCAAAATGTGAAGCCTGCTCCCCGCCCCAAGTAGGGCTGCGCAGCACGAGCATAGCATGCACTCAAAATTCCCATGTCTGACAGTTTGCGCCCGTCGCAAGCGTACTCATGGCCTGCATCCATGGCAACGTCTCTTAAGTCCCCTCATGTCCCCAGCTTTACCATGGTTACATATCAATCACAGTGCACATGCAAGACGAACATTATGCACAGGGTTTGTGACTGCCAGTAGGGCTGTCTCATTGTCCACCTATCCGTCGCACCAGTGCTGATGAGGTAGCTCTTGCACCACTCAGCACCTGTCAATCAAGGCCCAGCTGAAGGCGTTCATACATGCCACACAAGTGGAAGCCAACGGCACGCCCTTGCTTTCAGGGAGAAGAGCACTGGGGACTGGCTGCAGCAGCGTCTGCAGCGGCGCATCACTGAAGCAGCCAACAAGGCACGCTTGGCGGAAATCAAAGAGAAGATAGCACTGGAAGAAGATGATGAACAGGTGACATACATGAAGAGGGATAGCCTGGAGTCTCAGACGAGCACGAAAGATTACACGAAGGAGTCAGGGACAGAGAATGAGATCCATGGAAATGTCACAGTCGTTATTCTCACTCTGACGTCACAGTACAGTCACTGCTGCCTCAAGTCACAATCAAACCAATCCTAGATGCATCAGGAGACTGGGAGATCAATTTGATCTGGCAATTCTGACACACTTGCAGAAGGCCGATGAGGCTGAGGATCAGCAAAGGAGAAAGGACGTACAAGAAGCTGTAGACGTTGACAGAAATCTTGGGCTGGTTGATGATCCAGAGCCACCCATGCACGATGAAACTGTGTTTCAACCAACCAAGGTACGGGCTCTAGCTGATGGCTCGAGTGCATGGACAGGTGGGCATGCTCGGGCATGCCATCTACTAGATGCAAGGAACTGTGCAGGGAGATTGAAGGGTGCGAGGGCGATGGATGGGGAACACGGGCTGAGCCACAAACAACCAGCCTGTGTATCAGGAATGCATACTGCATGACTGAGAGGACGGTCAATGCATCCATGGGCTAGCTGGTAATGCAAGAGTACACTCATGTGGTGCCAGTCTGCAGCCCAGACTGGCAGGCCCTACTCATGCCCAACATGAGCGACGCGTCAGCATCCAGTGTCAGGGGTCTGGCAAACCAGGCAGGAGGGCCAGACAAGCAGGCATGGTACAGTGTGGAACGCGGTGTGTAACTCTGAACACGCTGGGCGCTTGGTTCTGCTTCCCTTGCTGCCGGTGCCAGCAGATAGATGAGTCCGCTCTGGTTTTTTCTATTGCCAGCACGTCTGGGCTGCCCTTCCCTGACGGCACTAGCCCAGAACTTATCTTTGAAAAGGCGCTGGCGCATAAAATGGTCATTGCACTACACGGTGGTTCCATAGCCGTGCTGAAGCTGCTGTTCCAACTGGCAACAAGTCGAGCGTCAGAAGAAGCCGTGGAAGAGTTGCTGGATCATTATGGCAGCTTGCCACCTGACGTACGTGAGTGAGATCCATCCTCTAGGTGTGCAATTGTGACAGCATGTGATGTTCAGCACCATGTTACACATACATGGGTATGGGAGTCAACATGCCGGTTATCGATCAGTGTACTAAAGCAGTCGACATACACTGCTTCCGACGCTGGGGTGTCAAGTTGCCTTCAAGGCATTATGGTCAACTCATGATCAACGTTTGCCAGCAAGAAGTGTCAGCAGCGGTCGACATATAAGTACTGTACAGTTGGGGTGCTCTCTCTGCACTGGGCAACAGGTGTCCACGGTTATTGAATCAAGCTACGGGTTACTGAGCATGGCAGTGAGTGTGCGTTGCCTGGGTGCCTCTCAGGTCCCGCCTGGGTGCCATCCCTGGAGGACCTGTGCCTGGCATTGCAGCGGCTCGGGTACTCCAGCAGGCTCAGAGGCAGCGACACAAGCAACAGGGCTCGTGGGGACAAGGCCTATGAATCCCCTGGGAGCAACCAGGTCAGAGGGTCAGAGGAGCTGCAGTCATCATTCAGCCAAACACAGACGCTGCCACACAACATCCGGTGCACTGCATTGTTGCATTCCACGAACAGCTGGAGTTGCAGGAAGTCTGCCATGCTGCGAACATGGCTTGCAACCATTTTTCAGTCATCAAAGTTCTTCAGTCGTTAAGTCATATGCATACAAGTGTCCAAGACTGGCAACTGCGTACGTATGGTCTATAAACGTGTCTGTTCTGTTCGATTACGTGTGTGCAATTACCTGCCCTGTCACAGGGTGCTGGAACCTCTGGTTCAGCGGAGGCACTGGCGGGTGAGACCACGCCTGCCCCGGGACAGGCAGACGCCCACCACAAGCTGCGAGAGCATGCAGCCGTGCAGCTGGCCCTGCTGCTGCGGCTGGTAGTGGGGCTGTGCGAGCTGGGCAGCGCACGCGACCTACTGGTGTTCTCACGCGGCACCAAGGCACGTGCACTGCATGCATGCAGCTAAGGACACACAACCTTCCTCAACGCCATGTTGTGGGCAGAGCACGAACCTACCAGGGCATAACCATTGTTCTACAGGGCCTCTTACCTTTCCTGCTTGTCCACCTCTAGAGCTCAACGCTATTAGGCATTACAGAATAGGGATGTAGCAGGGCCTGGCTATACTCACAGCCAATATGGGTTTGTTGTGCATTACTGGCACGATGTCAAGGCAAATGGTTGTGTTTGTGTGCCCTGGCGTAGGTGTGGGGTCTGTCCCTGCTCACAGCCCTCTTGGAGCTGCAGTTTGTTCCCTGGGTGCGGCGCATGTGGCCCGTGGACCTGCCGCAGCTGCCGGATGCAGCACAGGCGTGCATGGAGGCGTGGGCGGCGGCGGACAGTGCAACATGGGAGAGCGCGGTCAGGGAGGTCAGTGGGGCAGCTGTGGGGGTGTGCACGTGGCATTGGGGCCATGACGTGACAGTGTTCCTGTCAGGACGGTTTTACATGCGTCAGCGGGCACGCCTGATGTATTGTGCATGAGGCATGCCGGATCATGGGCATGCCTAATATACATCAGATGTGTGTGACCGCGTGCTGACAGGTATCAAAGAGACAGTGCACAGCACACAATTGTACATGCGTGGTGCGCATTTGATCTGGCGTGTATGCACGTGCACACACATGTGTTTGGATTTGGTCCTGGATTGTTCATTGCAATCAGATACACTGACAGCTAACCGCCTTTTCATGCGTACTTGCTGCAGTTGTCTTGCAAGATGCCTGTGTTCGGTCCGTCTCCCTCCGCTGCCCTGCTGGTGCTGCGGGCCCTGCCCTTCTACAGCCCTCCGGCCCTGAGGCTGCAGCAGGAGTGCCTGGTCGCGCTGCTAGCTCACCTGCTGGCGCACAAACAGGTGAGCACACACCAGCTTGCATCAGTCATAACGTACTTCCGCTGAATCAACATGAAGTGTTTTGCAGTGAATTTCGAGGACCTATGGTACAGGCAATATCAAACTAGGATTAGGTGACCATCAGCGAGAGTGCAACAGGAGGTGTGCCATCTTGTGAGTCATTCATTGTCAGCACTTTGCCCTTGAGCCTTGTTACAGAAACCGATCCCAGTGTATCATGTGCTGGAGCCTGCCACTGCTCCCTGACGCTGCTGTCATGTCTGACACTGACATGTCTGTACACCGTGTTGCTGCTGCTCTTGAGCCTTGTGACAAACACTGATCCCCTGTGTACCATGTGCGGCAGCCTGCCACTGCTACTCATTTCAAAACCAATGCCAGTGTTTCGAATTGCTGACAGGCCGGAGGCAGTCAATCCCGTCAAACAGGCGGCGCGTCGGACCCCGCCAGCCAGTGCATGCGCCTGCTGCTGACGGCCGCCCCCTCGCCCAAGAATCTGATCACTCTCATGAGTGAAGGGAACAAGTGTGACTACTACAGGGTCATGGCGGTGGTGGAGTGCGTCTTCCTCGCGCTCTGGCCGCTGGTGTACATGCCCGATGGTGGGTGGGGAGTCAGGGTATTGAAATGAACTGAAGGGTTGGCAGGGCTTGTGGCCACGCAGGACTCATGCCTCGCAATCATGGGAAGGTGTGCCTCGTCTTCATATGTAAGATGAGCCCAGCACACAAACGCTGTCGCACTTTGGTAACAAGGCACGTTCCTGCACCAGAACATCGGGTTTAGCATGTCAATTGATGGAAAAGTGCTCGAGTACAGGTGCCCGGTGGAGGGCCCGGCGCTTTCTTGCTCATCTACCCTGTCACCCAGCTCGCTGCCCTGTTCCTTGGCCTGCCTGCGATTCCCTGCAGTCTCAGCCGCACACAACGAGCACCGCAAGGCCTTTGTCTCGTACCTCAAGGGCATGAAGCCCGCCCTGCGGGGCAAGACTAGTCTAGGGGGCCGCAAGCTGCTGGCGCTCACAGGGGAGTTCGAGGAACAGTTTGAACACGACTCGGATCTGACACGTATGTCTCTCACAGCGTGACGTGACCATCTCAACCAAGAGGTTATATTGATGCCCATTACGTGCAAGGCATTGCTGTGTTATCACTCAAATTTCGCCTGAGTCGAGCTGCTGCAAGTCAGGCAAGACATGCGGCAAGTAGCTGCATCAATGATTGCATGACGCGTGGTCAGTGCCAACAGCAAATGGCGGGCCATGCATTCAGCGCTCAGTAGGCCACTGGAGTTCTGCAGTCAAACAATCTGCAACAGTCTTTGCCTGTCCTGTCCGTGATCAGATGAGCAGGCGCTTGCTGGATGGCGAGGACGGACAGTTGAATAATTTGCTGAGTTGAGCGGGGCAGTTGCTGAACGGGATACGACCCCCAGATGACATTCAGATGTCACAGTTAAAATGTTGCAACATCAATCATCAGTTACACTTGTAGTTGCCGGCCCCAAGAGTCCAGGTGCTGTGGCATGTGACAATGTTGGATTTAACAGAGCCAAAGCATGGTTTGAGAAAGGCACAAGGAGCCTTGGCTTGATAGTTAAAGGCAAAGCAGGAGAGAACGGAATCCAGAAACTTGGCCCAGGACTGGAAGGATGAACTGCTGAAGATAATCTGTGAAGGCAGTCAAAAAGGCAAGGGGTTCTAAGAACTCGTCAACCATGGCTCTGTCAGCCCGCAGTGCCGGCCGTGCTGGAGGGTTGTTGCTGTTGTGCTTGTTGCACCCAGTCCGGTGGCAAATCTTGCCGTGTGACTTGGCGGACAAAGGAGGTGGCCAGAGGGCCCTCCACCAGCAGCACACCATTGCTCGACAAGAAGAACTTGTGGCCAGCGTCCATGGCAGCCTGTGGACATGGCGTGGTATCAGGACAAGCACGTCAGGAATCCACACACCAGGTTATAAGAATTGCAGCAAGGACAGTGAGATGTGCACAGCAAGTGTTCATGTTATGTTAGAGACCTGCGCATCCGGCAAGCTGAAACATGCTGAACCTTTCAACGTGGTCATACATGCATGGAGCTGTCCCAATCGAAACCCCATGTAGTATGAAGAATAGGCCAAAGGGCCTGTGCGACCTTACTGCACGGCCTTACTGTGCGACGCCCATCTGCACCTGTTCATGTATCAAATTGCTTTCAACCGCGGAAAACGAATACACGAAAGTGTATGACAAAAGCACTTGAGCCCATGAGTTTGTGCATCTGCTGGCATTTCTACACCTGTGGTCTTACCTGGGTATCTAGCCGCAAAAGCACTTGAGCCCAAGAGTTTGTGCGCATGTGGTGAGGGAGCGTGGCAAAGTGAATGTGTGTCCGTCCCATGCGTCGCAGCTCGCCACTTTGCTGAATGGCCTGCCAGCTGCAAACACAAACAGTCTCTGTATAGTGATTCCTACTGGCAGCACAACTGCTGCTGCTGCTGCTGCTGTGGCTGCAAACTGGGCGTCCGTGGTGACATGGTTTGGCCCACTGACAGTTGTAAATGCTGGGCAACAAGCTGCTTGTTACAAGGTCTCGTTTTCATTGGTATGCATGCGACCATGTATGTCTTTTCCCACGAACTGCTTACTGCTTGCTTACCTGCTTTGGCTGGTGACATGCACGGCACAGGGTACTTGGAAAGCCTCAAGGACAGGGTCCAATACAGGATCCTCTAGCTGCACAGAATGCCCTTGGGCAGCCCGTATCCTTGCTGGTGTTGTGCTGTCATCAATCACGAACCGCTTCTGCAGGGGCATACACAGCTTATGCGACGCCTTGTACGTGGTTTTTGCTTGGCAAATAACGGAAGGTGGGCGCTCGCGGTGCCGCACCTTGTCGTTTTCCTCCACCACTTGCCGCACTTGCTCCTCCGTGACAGAGCCTTTGAGATGATGCATCAGCACCGGCAGCGCCATCCATCCTTGGGCGTCCATCGCGCCGGGTGGAGGGTGATGCCGGAGCATACGTGACATCGATTTGCTGAGCTTGACTATTGCATCCTCTCCTTTTGCAGACGCTGGGCCCGGTGCACGTCGTTTCATGCTGCTGTACCTGTGCTGCGCTAGCGCAAACATCTGAAGCTTGCTGCGAGATACCCAACAACGTTTGATATGTTTTACACTTGTCACACCTTAGAACACGGGGTAACACACTGGTGTTTTACTAACCTCACTTAGAGCAGAGCACGCTCTGTCACTCTTACATATGCAAACCAGATGCACCAGCTGTTCTCTGAAGGTTTAAAAAGCCAGCAGCAAGTCGCCAAGGGTTGTCAAGCAGGGTTGTGAAAATAGGCGAGCCTGCCACTCACCCCACTCAAGCGGCGAACATGAGGCATGTACACCATTGCCGCACAGTCAATTATGATGAATGGTATATCTTTACTTGTAGGTTGGACGGGTTGGAGTCCCTCCTCTCTTGTGAGACGTGTTCCTTCATTTAGAAAAATGTATAGTTTCTCTCTCGCCTCACAGACGCATTCAGAACTCAATCCCTTGCGCTGGTTGCGCTTCTGCCGGCGCTCGCGGCATTAATCAGCACCATGATAATCAGCACCGTGATTGCAGGTGCCAGAAGCAGACCACTGAGCAGTGATAGTCAAGCCATCATCTGGAATGCCGGTCATTCGCCACAGCCACCTGAGACATGACAGAACACTAGGCTTCGTGTTGAATGTGATCCAGTTGTAAACCGTACATCCCAACAAAGGAGCGAGTGCTTGTTGTAATGTTGTTACAGGGGCTGTGTGGCCAACCCCCTGCCGTCACTCTGGCCCTAGACCAAATGCACTCTTGTACAGTGGAATGCACCAGTACCTGCCCGTGGCAGCCGTGGCTCTCTTGCTGCTCACAAGGTGGCCCTCGGCTCCCTTGGGTGTTTCGAACAGCAGCTCACCAGCTGTGTCCACGTGAATCTTAACTGTTACCGCCGGCCAGCCTCGCCACCCCTCGCACCAAGTTGCGCAAACTGGCTGCGCCCGACCAGGCAGGGCGCACAGCACGAACGGCCACGAAATGAAATGGCTACCAGTACGAGCCAGGCCCGCCACGATGCACGTTTTGTTGCGGAAAAGGGGGTGGCATGCCGCGGCCCGCAGCACTGTGCGGCCCCGGCTTGTGCACGGGAAACTCACGGCTGCCATTGGCCCCATACCCTGCCTCCGGCCCTACATGCTGTCCCCATGGCGCCCCCGCCGGTCGCTCCCTGAAGCCCCCTTGGTGCCATTCCTTGTCACGGCCCCATGCATGATTATCCCACTCCGACTCGTTGGGTCGTTTTCTGCCATGCCCGTACTGCATGAGCGCATCTGGACCCTGTGCTTGCTGGCCATGTGCTGCTTGCATGTACGCTGCATGCCCTTGCTGCCCATGCACCTGTTGTCCATAATGCAGCCCATGTGCAGCCTGTCCATGTGCTCCATGCTGGCCATGCGTCCCATGCACAAAAGAACCCTGCCCTTGCTGCCCATGTGTCACTGCAGCCCCATGAGGCGCCTGCTGCCCTGGCTGCCCATGTCCTGCTTGCCCAAACGGTCCCTGTGCCTGCTGTGGTTGCTGTGCTTGTCCATGGGGCAGATGCGCTTGCTGTCCCTGTGCTGTAGGCCCAGCACCGTGTCCGAGCCCGTTCTGTGACAGAGACGTGTTGCCTGTGGGTGTGGCTGCTGACTGCACAGCAGCGCCTTCATCCACGAGCTCCCCCTCCTCATCGCTCTCCTCCATGGCAGTGCCTAGAGCAGGGAGGGTGGGCTGAATGACCTGCATCACGAGGAGGGAAGGGCTCATGACATGATACAACACTCTCCCTTGATCTGACAAACCAGCTCTTCCAATCTGACGGTTGGCGGATGTGCACATAATCACATTTGACCATTTTAGAAACATCACCGAAGTCCAGACTGCTGCAACCAAACGCCCATGTATGACAACCCAGGCACCTGTGTTGGAGCGGGTGCTGTTGGCTTGGGTCCTGCACTGTCTGGAGGCAGAGTGCCACTGACAGACCTGGGGGTGCTGAGGGCAGCTGCTGCTTGCTTACGGCTCTCGGCTTGAAGCACCTGCAAAGCAACAAGAAAATTGAGCCCTGCTGCTGATTGATACGAATGCCGGTCTGCTTTGTGGGTGTATGCTGTGCACATGCACCCTGTCACACGACAGACTAGGTGTGTCCCATGCCTGCTGTCAGGATCACGAACGTGGCGAAGTAGGTGTTCACATGCTGTCCCATGCCTGACGCCAGAACTACAGCTGAGTGCGATGCCAACCTCCTAGCTGCAGCATATGCTGATGATTACTGAATCGCATGCTGCATGTGCAACCTTGGCATGGGCCATACCTGCTTGAGAAGTAGGAAAAGGCGGGTCTTCTCCTCATTGAGCCTGTCAATCTTAGCCTCAAGCTCCTCAGCATTCAATCGTTGTAATTCCTGCTGCTCTAATAGGCTGGCTTGCAGCTGCTGCGCCGCCTCCTTGGCCTGCTGCAACACCTCCAGGCGCTGTGCACGTTCAGCATGCTTCTGCGCCCTCCTCTGGGCTTTTTTCTCTGCAAGCCGCTGCTCTCTAAGCTGCAATTTCTTCTGCCTGGCTGCCTCCTGCTCCTCTTTCTTGATTGTTGTTGACGTGGGCGCGGAAGCGCTTGGCTTGCATGCAACGTCCTCGACAGATGCGGGCGTGGGGCTGGCAGAGGACCTTTGTGACCCCTCAAAAAACTCAAGTCTGAGTTGCTCGACACGCTCCTTACGCTGCAAGAGCAGCTGCGCAAGAAGAAAAGCTTTCTTTTCTCCTTCAGCCTGGCGCCCTCGGCTCATATTGACAATCGTATTGGGATCAAGCCATCGACGATATCCATTGGCAATGTTCGCCTCTGCACAACGCTGCACGACCACATGCGCCCGTTTTTTCATTTCCCGCAAAACCACCGCATTTGGCGTGCCGGGGAAAAAAATTGTTAAGCTAGAGCAGTTGAGCGTGCAGAGCCTACTAAGCATCACAAGAGTGTGTCTGCTGCTCAGCGCAAAACATATCTCAGCCCCCCAGTCTTTCAGCATGGGAGACCTTGTCCCCTACGCGGCTGGCTCAAACAACAACATGGCGTTAGCGTTGACGCAGAAGACACCAGAAGTACTGGAGGCTGAACAACAACAGCGGATACAGGAGGTGGGTGCCTTGGCCATCTCACACATCTTCTGGCAGGTTCAATCAGCCACACGACTTTCCACAGTCACAGCCAGTCCTGACGTATTGCATGGAATTCAACGCTTTGCAGAGCTCTGGCCTGCCTCTTGTGTTTGCACAGGCCCTGGTTTTGGAAGAAAAGCTCAAGGTCATTCAGGAATCTGTGCCCACAAGAATCTACAACACGTGCAGCAGCAGTGCCGGTGCTGGCAGCAGTGACTTCCACATGTACCGCATGGTGCGTCACAGTTGACCAACACACCGTTATCAGCAATGATGACACAGTAGCTGCTGGGCGATGCAACGGATATGCTTGGCAAGTCTGCGCATGAGAGCATGCAATTGTGGAGCCAGGCTCATCGTACTCTTAATGCTGATCTGTCTGGCCACCATGAACACAGCCATGTGACTTTCAAATATCATCATATATAATTACAGTACAACGGTATACTGCCTCGTGTTTGTTTGCCCGATCGCTGTAGCTCAGCATAATGGGTTGACTTTGCTGCTTCTCAGCTGCATGTGTGTGCTGGCCTCTTATTCAACATGACAGCAGAAGCAAATGACTGTGTGCCATGCAGATTCGGAAAGCAGAGCAAGAGCGGTGGAAGCGCATCGATGCAGCGCATGCAGCGCAGCAGGAAAAAGAAGCCTTTGAGGTGTGTTACAAGTACAAGCGCACTGCGCCATGATCAGCAAGTTGGTCCAACACCCTAACATTGTCGACTTCCCAGCCCTGTGCAGAACGTTATAGAATGCTCTGATGCATGCAGTCATGGACGTTCTTCTGGGCGCACAGAGCACTGCTGGCTTGCATGCGTCAACAGAGTAATGCTTGCATAAATGCAGCCGTCTGCACCAGCAGCTCACCTTCTGCCCAGCTGGCGTCAGGGCTGTGCACGTGTCCCTCTAGTTTCTACCTACCTGTCATCCAGCGTGTCCTTTGCATTGCGCCCACTTGCACAGGCCAAGCGAAAGGAACGGGAAGCAGAGGCTGACGAGAAAACTGCCAAGAACCGGGCGAAGCGTCAAAAGAGGAAGGCGAAGGCAAAGGTCTCCAAAGCACAAGGCAAAGGCGACGGTGTGGGCCCCACATCGGGCACTGGTGATGAGGAGGACAGTGACCAGGGGCCCGGCAACAAGGACGCTCTCCCGCAGGCGGAACTGGACTAAGCCGTTATCTGAACTGGACTAGCCAGGCATCACAAGTAGAAAAAAAGATGTTTGCCAGTTCTGGGACAATTTGTGTGTGCGACTCACTAGTGGTGATACACATTCTGGGTTATCATAAATCCTTATGATGTGTATGGGTGCGATAGTCCCAATACATTGCCACGCCCATCACACGCGATTTCACAGGTCCCGTGGCTGTGACCTGAGCCCTCACCATGTTTTCCATATGTTTCATGAGCAGTGCTCCCCTGGAAGTGCTGTGAATGCCTGCCAGGCATGGTCCAACCACTACTTTGAGGTTTCTTTCGTGTCCACGCACAACAGCATGGGACCTGCCATGGGGCCTCAGCGGCCTTCAGGGCTCAAGACCATGAGCACATAAGCTCACAAGAGCTGAGAAAACAGCTAGCACTTTCCATGGCTGATGTTATCATGTATCTAGCATCTCCCGGCATAGTGGACGTGTATGCTGCCCAATGTCGAGTGCTTCGCACAGGCTTGCCACTTGCCTGCAGTGCCAGTGTCTGAGGCCGGTATCAAGTAGTGGCTGCCTGACGGCCGCTGGTTTTCCCAACCATGCTCACTTGCCATCTAGCAGGGGCATTGCATTACTGACCACTTGACACTGTATCTGGGATTCCGGCAACTGTGGTGTGGGCTGGTTGCTTGTCCTACCTGAGCGGCCTAGCGAAGCCACCTAAGTCCTTATTTCTGCCCTTGACACCCAGCTGTGCGACAAGCGTCTTGTTTTGCGCTCTGACTGTGTGTTGGCTCGACCACGTCCAGCCTTGTTCACTGTCTCAACAAGCTGTGTAGTGGATCGTGGCATTGTTGACTGAACAGAGTTAGAATGTGCAGCTAGACGTGTCCCTGTTGTGTGCTCAGCAGGCTTTGCAGGTTTTCCTGCCAAGAGACAGTTGTAGGGACTGCAATTATGGCATTGAGGCATTCAGGAATAGAAAGTACGGAAGGTGCTGGGAGTTTTGTTTTGAAAGGCTTGTGAGCAGACGAACTTGTCTCGGAATTGCACTCTCGCGCTTAGGCTAAGGCCATCTTGAAAAGGCTATCATGTGGCGTCTATGTGCCATCATTATTTGTCGTTCCTGCAGGACAGTGGACGCTTCCTGAATCCCCTGAGCACAGTGACCATGCGTAACTGCTTCCCTGATGCAAGGACGCAGTAGCAGTTACGGATGATGATGGACAACCCAAACTGAAAAAATGAACATGTGTTACAAGGAGGGAGTGCACACCATGTAGCACGTCCACGCAAATACCAACTACTCGCGCAAATTGCAAAAATGGGAGCGTTACAGTGGTCACTCTGATTTGACAGGTCACATTTTGGATAAAGCGACCTGGACAGGGATAGTTAGCGACAGCGATAAAGCGACCTGGACAGGCCAGCAAGGTGTGACGCAGAGTGGTCCGTCTTACACATGAAGTAGCACGCAGAATACGTCTTGCTCAAGAGAAACATGGAAAAGCAGGGGGATGGCTTGTGTCGGACACAAGGAACAGTGACAACGCAAACCAACGCAGAAAATGTCTCGACCAGCAAGGATTGATGTACTTAGCGTAAAAGCTGAGGATGGTGATGCAGAAATCAACATGTACGGTGCCCAAGTGCAGGAAATTTGGGTGGCTCCCAAGATGACAGTGAGGTCACCACATATGTAACCTGAATAACACCTGAAGGTGCCACAACACGCCATGATCACCCGGAGGTTCACCCTGTGTGAGGTTCACCCTGTGTGTGTAGAAAAGAAAAATTGACACACACACACACACACACACACACACACACACACACACACACACACACAAAAACACATACACATGTTTTTGCTGACACACACCGGTTCCAGCGTCAGTCCCAGGAATTGTCCCAGGAATTGTCCCAGAAATGGCAAACTTCTTTTTTCCCCCGAAATAATGAGCAAAAAATGAACCAGACACAAAGAACAACCAGCAAATCACTGTGAACTGATGTTCTTGCACCAGGGGAGAATTCAGGAATCATTAGGAAATCACAGCGGGCCCAAGCAGATGTCCATGGTATGGAATGGCAGAAGTTTCTGTCAGCGCGGAATTGCCCCGCAGTACGATGGAAGGACGTCGCATGTGTGAATGATACACGGGGGAAGGCCCGGCCTGCCAGCATGTGTGCGGCTAGCCATGGAGGTCACGGGGCCATGAGGGGAGAGGATCAGTCCTTGCGTTGCAGCTGGAGGACCAGGGCAAAGTCCTGCGGGTAAGCAGTCACTGGTATCACTCAAACACACGTCGCTTGAATCAATGTGAATCCAAGCATTCCAGCATACACCTGCACGGTGTGCTCACAGGCCAAGTGCAAGTATCAAGCAGCAAATGTCGCCTTATACTCCGCCCAGAGTCAACCTGTGACTGTGCAGCCTGCGTACCTTTGGCATGATTGTGACGCGCTTGTCATGGATGGCGGCGTCATTGGCGTTTTCCATCACATTCACCTGAGGGCACACGGAAAAACATGGTGCTCGAGCCACACAGAGAGACAGCAACCAACAACACATACAGAGAGGAATCAACGACAAACGGTCAGCAGCATGAACAGAACACACTCGGACAACATACAATAATGCAGTCGCAACGCTCTGGGGATGACTCAATAGTGCCCTCACCATGTGCATCTCGGTTGCTTCTTGTAGGCACTCCATGGCGTCCCGAGTCCAGCGCTCCACCGTCCCTACAGCGGTCAGGGCAGTGCGTGGCGCAGCCTCAACATGGCAGTCAGAGGCTGGGGCACTTGCAAGCCATCATGCCAATCTTGTTCTTCACATGAACAGCACCCGATGTAACAACAGCAGGCGTGTACACGTTGATCATCACGCTGTTCATGCTGCCACCATGGCAAAAAAAAGATGTTGGTCAATTTGTTTGGCTGGCCGGTGCACATGTGTAAGCGGCAAACACAATTCACGTCAGTCACTCGTTGATAGTTGCATGCAGGTCTTGCACACGGTGCATGCTCCCGGGCACTCAATCTACTGCCCCACCTTCAGCTGCGAGTCTGAAGGTTGTGTCACGCACAAGCCGGGAGAAGGGCTTGCGTGGGATCAGCAGGTCGACGGTCTTCTGCAGGCGCCGAAGGGAGAGGCTATGTTCACATGTGTGTGTGTGTGTGTGTGTGTGTGTGTGTGTGTGTGTGTGCGCTGTTGAGCCCTTTACAGTGAGCCCTAGAGGCCCACCTAGTGCTTCCAGCATGGGGCCTACAAGCACATACAAACTACTACATGCAAGACATCTGTGTCCGTGTATGTGGTTGGTTCACACAAGTTGCTGATTGAACGTGAGCAGTTGAGCAGTGATGGTTCCTTGTCAGTTTCTGCTTCATGCCAACAGCCAAGTCAGTCAGTCTGCAGGAATGTGCTGTTAAGCTGTCAATGCTGCTCAGTCACTGCAGTCACTCCGGTCACTCTGTAGGAGTTCAGTCTCGTGATTTCTACAAGAGCCGTGCATTTGATGTATGCGGGCTGTGTTTGAGGGGTGGGTATGGGGTGCCTGTTGGGGCAATGTAGGGTGCAGGCAGCATGCCACTATGCCATGATGAACTGCCTGCACTTGCCTGGTATTGCTTGATTTCACGCAAGGCAACCTGCAAGCGATGCAAATTTCAGTATATCTAGTATAGTATATCATATAAGAGTATACATTCATTCAGTATATCTAGTATATCATAGTGATACTGAAGCGCCCTCTGGGGTAGCACGAGCATGAAACCGCTGGCGACTGGCAGTCATGCACGCGCCCATGCCCAGGCATGCATACGCACCCGTGCAAACACTATTGACTGGTTGGATCATCCTGTTGTGGCATTGTAAACTCTTGATTCGTTTCAAGTTAATCCTCACACTGCGTCATGCTTACCGTTCCTGGTCGGGACCTGCGCTTGGGAGCCACAGGCAGCTTCCTTGCAACTGCATGCTGCCTCGGCGCCTTGCCCTTGGTCCCTGCCTTCCCCTTTTTGACCAGTGCCTCTTTCACAGGCGTTTGTGACCGAAGTTTGGGCTGTGAGGCCTCGGCCCGGTTGTTTGGGCTCGTCATCTTGAAGAAGCTTCCGATGCTTTTTCTGACCATCATCCGCTTCGTGGACTTCGCAGCAGGGGCTAGGGAGCTGGCTGGCGCTGGCACACGAGCCGTCTGCAAGGTTGCATGAGTGGCAGGCAGCATGCACTGATAAATAGCAGCAGTGCGCAGAAGCAACAGTGGGGACATTTCCTTCTCGACCATGCCCAAGGCCGTTCAATGCTTGATTTCATGAACATGCATCGCCTGGTCGAGCCATGCAGGGAAGGCTCTGTGCATTCAGTCATGCCATGCCCGACGAAGGACGGGGTTCGCAAAGACTCTTAGAACTAAAGCACATTCGCTCTGACATGTAGTGAGGTATCCATGAGCATGAGCTGCGCAGGTAGGTTCATGACAGATGCATGTGTGACTGAGAACCTTGGAGAATCTCGGTGATTGCACGGGCGAACCAATGTTACTGCCAAGCGTCCTCAGGTCAATGCAAGCACCCTCGGCCGTCATGACGTGCGCTGATGTATCGTTACCTGAGGTATCGTTATCTTCCTAGCCATCTTCTTCGTGCGCGCCATCGTGAACGAGCACCCGGCTGTCAGACCCACGCCCTAGGTATAGACGCTTCTCAGAGATTACGCAACTTGTGAACGGCCAGAATAAGGGCAGAAGTATGGTTGATGCTGTTTAGTACGTGGTCCTCAACAGAACCTTGGAAAAAAAGCCCTTAGTTCGTTTCTAAGGGTTTGCGCTCAGGTTCACCAAAAATGTTACAATTTCTCGGGCAGGTCTGAATTTTAGTGCAGCCTGATTTGCGCCCGTCGTGCCCACCTCCAGAGCAGGATCGCAACGGAGTTCATTCAGCAATGCTCATGGGCTAGCCGCCTGGCGTCCAAAGCGTCCAAAGCGCCATGCGGCTCAAAAAGATAACCTCACCGTCTACCAATGCAGGTTGTCTTAACACATGTCAGTCTCGCACAACATTGAATCAACACCAGACCTCCAGCATCTCACACACGTCAGGCTACATCCACCAAAGTTGTCCCAGAACTGGCAAACATCTTTTTTTCCCGCGCAGGCAATATGAAACGACATCTATACAACAAAAGTTGAGGACAAGATGGTAATAGACGCATGCAGCTTGCATTTTGAAAAACATGACATACATGCCCCAAGTTGGCACAAGTGCACAGGCCAAACCCCAGAAGAACATCTGGGCTCATTGCGTTCAGCTGCGTGCATACGCCGCAGAGAGAAAAAGAGCTGGGATTAGCTTTACATGGTGAGAGTGCACACCACTCGCACGTCCACGCAAACGAAGCAAGATGTCACCGATGCTAGGATGACGCCCTGTTAGCTCTACTGCCAGCCCTACTGCGGCTTAGAGCATGATCAGTTCGAGTGTTGGAGACTCGGCTGTGCTCAGGGTCATGATAGCCTCAGGTTTGAGGTGCTTGTAGGATTGATTCCGGAAGGCATTCGCTGTGAAGTTGCGGAGTTGCTGGTCTTCATTACGGTTATGACTGGCTTTTGAGCTGACGTGGCAGTCTAGCGCTGTATCCAACTTTTGTGTGCTAGCTCCCTACTCAGTCTGCTTCTGTGAAGCTTGCATTGCATAGAAGCAGGGAACAGCATTCCCTGCAACTTGCGGCCTGTCAGAACAGTGCTGCAGTTCCGTTACCTCACTCTATCAAAGTGCAAAGATGGGCAAACGTGATGTCACTGGGCACATGGGCCTCCTGACCCGTCACACCCACCACTGGTGGCACCACAGACAGAAGCAAGCTTGCTGCCTCACGTCCGGTTGTATTCCATTGTGTGAAAGTTCCAGACAAACCGCACGGCATGTGCTAAACACGAAACAAAAGAAAGCGGTGGAGGCAAGAAACAAATACGTGTAGTAGACTCAGCCAGTGCCGTAGTAGGTTGATGCTGCGTACGAGCGGAGGCCCGCAATCAGCACCAACTGACGCAACCACTTCTTCTCAACCATGTGACTGACACAGAAAGAATGCAGCCCTGAAGCAAAGGTCGCGTGATACAGCAACCAGGAGGCCATGCAAGTACATATGCGCCTTCAGAAGCCAGAAGTCTCATCCTGCAGTTGCTAGTCTACCTCAACAAACTGCCTAGGCTCAACTGACAGAAATGCAGCCCTGAAACATTAGTGCACATGTTTGAATCAGCCCATCCAGCTAGACGTGCCCCTTGAATGCACCGCGTGAACCGTTCAGTGTACTATCCGCACTCCTCCACTGCACAACTGCAGCACAGAGCATCTTGCCATCACGCTTGCAGTTTGAGCCTGGCAGTCGTCCCAATGCTGTGTCCTAAACACCGAACTTGCCTCGTGATCCCCCTCAGCATGAAGCCCAACTCAGCTCTCTAAGGTTTGGGCTCCTGGTTTCAGGCTGCAGCAGTCCAGACTGCCCATGCTGGCACAAGCACCTTTGGTGAGCACATTCTCAAGCCAGTGTGTCGTGCGTCAAGCCTACAAACTAGTGTCTGGAGCTGGCCTAACCCTCCATTCCACCCCAACATTTGAAGCTTCCAACAATCCGGGGTCAACAGCAAGTCTACCAGGCACCAAGCCCATCCAGCAATCCAGGCCAACGAGCTTTGCATCAGCCCCGTCCACACCCTGATCCAGTGGGCCGCCAGCTTGGGAGGGGTTGGTCAGTGCATCTGCTTGAAGATGGCGCTGTCCGGACGCAGCTGCATGACTAAGGCCAGGTCCTGCAAAGCATTGGGGGCAGAGGCCAGGAGTCACATGGCAGGTGCTGTGTGGGTTGTGTGGCCATGTGCCGGGTGTCTAAAAATTGACATGGACCTGGACTAGCCCTTGCTGCAATGGCCCACAGAGATTGAACGAGCGACCACTAAAAGTTTTCTTGACCATCCCAATGGGGGAGGTCCGGCACCCTATGTGACCCTGTGAGCTTGTGCCACTAGTGACAGACATGCCGGCCAACCACAGCCTGTCACTACTTCACACTCATTCTGGGCTCAGCAGCAGAAACGCTCTGCACACTGGTACGCGCATGACGCATACCGTACTATGATAGGAACACAACTAAACACACTTGGACACACAACCTTGTACTGATATAAAAGGCAGCCTAGACTGTTGGACTTGCCATGGCCAACTTGACTGCCGCAGATGACAAGCTGTCCTCGTGCATGGTGTGACTTCTGTGTGGCCAACAATGCAGTGCCTGTGCGGCCTGCGTACCTTTGGCATAATTGTGACGCGCCCGGCATGGATGGCGGCGTCATTGGTGTTTTCCATCACTTGCACCTAAGGGGCAGATTGTGTGTGGGCAAACACTAGTCTTCTAATATTTGTGTCTGGCACAGATGAGCACGGTTGGTTTCCTTTGTTAGGGCCAGGCTGAACCAAACACATGAGGCAGTTGTAGATTTGTAGCTTCAACTTTGTGGGTTCAGCGTTCGAGATTGTTTGGCGGACCCATGCACAAACCTCATCTGCATGATTCAAACTCTGATCAGAATGCAATGCCTATCAGGGCGCCCAACACACGAGGCCGCACTGCCTGCAATAGCTTAAGGAGCCTTTGACCTAAAAAACGTCAGAAGCACCTATCTGTCATCTTCATTGTCACACTGTAAACGCATATATACGCAAACGTTGTTGAAATAGTTCAACAAATAAGAAAATGTGACGCATTTGTGATTCAAAACAAAAGCCATCGGCACACTTCAACTGCGCCATCCACTCAGATCAAACCGAGGCGCGTGTCTATCCAGAACGAAAGCATGTCTGTCAAACTGCCTCCATGCACAGTTTGCTGTGGCATTGGTCATTGACAAACGTGTGACAAATCTCTTTAACGTTTCAGCCCAAGTGTACATGCACCCGTCACCCACAATGTGTGCCTCCGCCGCCTCCTGCAGCACTTGAACCGCGGCCCCACTCCACCTGGTGTCATCATCTGCTCATGCAAAGCAACACGTCCAAGTATGCATCAATGCCTCAATGCCTCTAACTAACTCACTAACTAAGTCTGATTCAGTCTAGAGTAAGTATAAGTCTAGGTTCAGTCTGAGTTAAGTCTAGTTCAGTCCAGGCATGCATCAACAAACACAGCTTCTCTGCCATCACACAACTGCACAGCAAACCTGCCGAAAGCTCCTGTGGCTGCTGCAACAGTAGGGACATGAACTCTGAGTGGGTATGCCTGGCGAACCCAATCCACATTTGACAGAAACAACATTCTCCATTTCACAGGAGCGAAGGCATGCTGAATCACCCCGTGGTGCCATGAACCGTGGTCCGACTGTCAATGGTCAGCCCACGTGACAGCTCATGGCAGAGACTGACTCCAAATGCAAGGCAACCCATCCACCTTGGTGGGTTTTGTACTCTGTTCTAGTATTGTAGTGCCAGCCTTTGGCACATGTTAACTAAGTCCAGCCCCTCAGCTCACCAATGCTAAGTAGTGCCAAAGTCTCCTTGCACAGTCGAGCGAATGGCGCCTTTGGGATGAGTGACTCCACAGACGCCTGCAAGATGAGGTACATAAATATGTGCCTAAAAACGGGCTTGCAACCATTGACATCTATTCGCAGCTGAGTTGTGCATGCATATGTCCCGGCCTGTGCATGGGCCTGTGCGGAGTACCTTTCCGTCCATTGTCTCCTTAGGACTAACGGCTTTGCACAGATCTGCATGATGTAGTGGGTGTGGTACCATGCTGTAACCCATCGTGGTGCGTGGGAGCAGAACCACCTGCTGCACCATGCACCACACAGCACACCCATAGGACAAGGCCAACCTGGGCTTACCTACCTTTGCCCTAGCAATGCTTACCTCAGTCGCGTGCCGGCACTGCAACACCTATCGTGAGGTAGGCACGTGCACGTGTGCACCTTTGCACAGGCAAGAAAATGGCAAGCCACCTTTACCCCACTGTGCCTTTACCCTGTCCTTTGAACAACAATGACTTGCCTGGTACTTCTTTATCTCCTTCAGGGCAATCTGCAGGGCACGCAGTGTATCGATGTAAGTGTGAGGCGCCGGAGGTTGAGCGGAGGAAGTTCGCGGGTGAGGTTGAACAGACCAGGGGCATCTGTGTTGTACCCTTCCAACAACCCTCCCATGCTTGCACTTGCTTCCTTGGCGCCAACTAGGCGACGAAGAGCACAACAGGGCACAGAGCGCCTGCACATGAATGACCCTTGTACACGGGCAGGCTCAAGTACTTGCCAACTGTGACATTTGCCATTGCATGCAGAACGCGAACGCTTCTCTTACTCGCACATGATAAACGCTATACAAGGCTGACGTCATGGGATATGAGACATGGCCTTCAATAGCAAAATGACTGCCTGTGTGTGGTGGCGTCACCCTTAGGTCGATCACCCAACAGAGTTTAGGTGGGACCCGGCCAAGTTCCCCCCTCCTTCCCAATCACCCACCACTCCAGGCCTGTGCCTGCGCTTGGTATACTGTCTTTTGATCCGAGATGGGGCAGACGGCCCTGCTGATTGGGCAGCGACAGCTGTTGCTAGTCTCTTCTGCCCTGACTGGGGGCGCGGGCCTTGTGGCTTGTACTGAAGCTTGTTCGAGGTGACCTTTATGGCCTTTGCCACGGGGCGTTTCTTGGCCTGCAGGGATGCATGAGGGTGGCGTCCTTAGCAACTGATGAGCTGTTGACATTCAGTGCCTAAAGCAGTGCCTAAAGCATTTAAGTCAAGGTATGGCCTGGGATGTCATACCGCAGTGCAAATTCATGCAAGCGGCACAGGTACGTCCTGCCAGGTGGCACACAGTAACATCTGTATGTGCGCAGGTCCTTGAACTCATGCCTAAATTCGACCATACGCCACTACACTGGCAACGCCCCTTCTATTGTGTGGGACGTGCTAATGGTATGCTCTCCCATTGTGTCATGCCCGTGTGACAAATATGGCATGCGTGCATGGCCCAGCATTGTGGTGGTGGCAGTTCAGGCCACTACGTTGGTCACCTACACAATACACATGTTGCTGCGCTGGCCAACCTTTAAAACGTATATGAAAAGCGTGCGGTGCCTGCTGCCGGGTGTGCTATGTAAAGCGACGCCTGCCAAACACGTCTGGCAAGCCGCATATACTGACCCGATGGTCGGGCTGCACTTGAGGGTACAGCTCGGGCGGGTCGACACGGCCATCTGCGCGGCGCTTTTGCCGCGCCATCCTTCCTCCTGTGCCACAATGACAGTGAAGTTGGGTTCTGAGCCCCAGTTCCCGGCCATTTTTGAACGGTTTCAACCACATTACCTGACCCTTACGTCTCCAACTGGTCCTGACAACCCAAGCAGTTCATGTCCATTTACATGAATGCCGTTATCCTAGCTAATGACATGGATACAGTCAATCGGTTTACACGTCGGATTGGTCTACACTGGCATTAGTACAGCAGAATGGCCATGTCTTCATCATCGTCCGACAGTTGTCCAATGTGTGATCTTTACTCCTTGTGCCAAGTTCAAACCCGTGATTGCCTCTCCTTTCCAGTCTGGACAGTAGTCATGTGCAAGTTAGGACCAGTTGCGACCCTCACACACGCATTCCTCCGGCACAGCCATGGCCACATACAGCTCGGGCCTTGGCTAACAACGGACAAGGGCATGAGGTCACACACCCATCTTCTGACCGACTAAGAATGGCCCCAGATACTGATCGCAAGCCCTGGGGCTGTCTACCGTCCCGTTGCAGGTCAAAAGAGAAAGCCGTGCTGGGGGAGTGTCAAGCCCCCTCCGGCCCAGAATTGAGATATGGGTCGGCAAACATGAGTGTTCCCTCTCCCAAAACAACAGGCCTGGGTATAACCACATGAGGGCAGGGACTCCAGCACGTCCAGCCAAAAAGTGAAGGGAAACACGACACACCGCGATGGTAATGGTGTTGGTCAAACCTTGAGGTACTATCTTGATCGCAAACCTCGTTGGACCCAAAAGGGTGGAATGGCCTCAGAAGGTTCAACCAGACCTGGCTCTGAATGCCTTTTTGCGTGTGCACTGTGCAGGGTGCGGTGCTCAAAACTAGCTGCATAAGGTTCCAACATCCAAGCCTGACAATCTGCCGATGTGTATCACGCTCAGGACGGAGTCCGGATTTGAGATCCTATCGCTGTGTGATGTCAGCCATGTCAATGCAGTCAATCATAGCCATGTCAATTCAGCCAGTCATGGGTGACCCTTGGTTGCTTGGTGGGCCATTATTTGGTGCCTTCCACGGTGCCTTCCGTTGGACTCTTCACAAAACATTTGGTTCAGCGACAAAGGCTACCAAGGTTACAGCAGACGTTTTGCCGAGTCGGTTTCGTTATTCGGCCTTCATCATTTCAAAAGCGCATGACACTACTATCAGGGGCCTTCTGGCTACCTGGTTGCCGTTGGACTGAAATGCTCTAAATGCTTGGACATATACAACGCGGGGGTCGAGTTCAGCTCAGGGGGACCACTGTCCGGCATTGTCCCCAGTACTTGTATTACGCTGGCATAGTCTCTTGAATAAGGATAATAATAGGTGCAGTGCAGCTGATCAGGGCTCAACTGTGTGGCAGCATGCTGCTATTACACTGTTTTACAGCGGCCAGTCCATACCGCGGTTGAATGGCAGAGCCTTCACAGACCAGCACTCCCCATGCAGAAAATTGAATGCATGCATACTATATCACATGCCGTCCGGGCCCCAAAGCCCTTGGCCCAACAGCTCTACCAAACTCTTGATGGAAGAGCTACCTAAAGCACCTCGCTCTCGTCAAATTGGGCTGAACCGACGACATATACAATCACAAAGGCATTGCCAGCTGACCACTATGGCAAGGCCTTACTCGAAGATAGTAATACTACGACGATACGAAAATGGCACGTACAGATTTTGCCAGTCAGGCTGAGCCGGCAGCCACATCCAGGAAAATTCCCAACTTTTGGCACAGTAATGCTCGCCTGTGCTCCCAACCTCTGGCGCAACATCATCATTTGTGAAGTACCAGGCACAGCAGCCCCGTGATCACTCAGGACAAGAACCACACAAACCCATCACAATCAACATTTCAAGGACTGTAAGGATACGACAACCGTGACAAAAGACATGACAGTCAAAACAGAGTTACGACCTGCCGCAGACCCCGCTTTCCTCTTACTACTGAGGCCAAAGAGCACTTGCAGCAACGCCCCATGGCATCCAAATCATGGGGTGCATCAATTGTATGTTTGAAAATTTGCGGTGTAAGGCAAAGCATTAGCCAAACGTCAACTATGTGAGAGCGGCACTGGCGACACAATTTGAGATCGCCGTGCGCCGATATGAATGACATATTCAATTCGACAGCAGAAACCTGTCTAGAGCACACTGGGAGCAACAATAAAACAGCAGGGAAGAGCCGGCAGGGAAGAGCCGGCCGACCCAATGCAAACTCTGCAATGAAGGAAGACAGCCCAGAGGTGGGCGCTTAAGTCATACTGGAGCGGAATGGCATGATGAAGCATGCCAAGGAAGACGATTGCAAGCACAACAGGCACGCTGACATCAATACGCAAAGCATAGGAAATGCAAACTAGGTCACTGTCTAGATCAAGCAATTTACTCCCAATCCGATAGTTGCCCTGCCAGAACCTGACAGGATGGGCACACACCAGCCTGAAGACAGTGCAGCGTGGCAGGGCCAAAGCACCTGCAACACACGACATGCCATGCCAGTGCGGACACCTCTCATCCTGTTGATTGCACAAAGTCCCTGCAATAGTCCCTGCGCAAACACGCTTCACACATCTCACCCCATGGCCAACACAGGGAAGGAATACTGCCCACGCGTCTCAAGAACACGCACACGTTCTGCTCAAAAGACTTCACATAGTTTAAGAATAGGCTGGTAGCCACCTCAAAGGATTCCTGTAGCAATTCGCACTGGCCTTGTGGCCCATCCCATCAATCGAGTAATGCTAGGTTAGCTACGCAACAACACCAGAGTGACCGTCAGAAAAAAGATGCCTTTCAGGAAGCCCTGCCTGTTCAAAACGAATTCCTGGCTGTGCTGCTCAACAAATTCAGGGTAATGGGTCCAAGCAAGCTCGCCCGCCCATCAAAGAGCACATCCGAAAAACATGTGATTCAATGATGTCATGCTGTGCTGGACGAGTGCTCACCTGGTGCAAGCACATCCAGGCACTGCACAGGGCAGTCAACAATCCCAATTTTGTGCGGCCACACTGCTTGCAAGCGATTTGGGAAGCGTGCTGTTCGTGGTTGCGCTCGAGCATGCAGGCCGGCTGCGCATGTCAGGCCCTGCATCTGTGGACCAGCCAAGCATGGAGAGGGCTTGAGAACAGATGTATGACATGTGTGTAACCATGGCCAGCAAGAATTTGCGTCATGGTGCTCAAAGGTATATGCAAGCTGTCCAGGCCTATCCGCTTGTCAAGCCCAAGGGTGCGCTCCATACAGGGCTGCAGTCGCGCTACGCTGTTTGTCCGTGAAACCCTCACAGCGCAATGTGGGTTTAAGATGCATGGACGTTCGCAACGCTGTTGATGGTTTTCTCCTGTGCGCTGCCGCTGTGGTCATGCTGCGTTCAATAGTAGAGTGCAGTGGCTTGTCTGGAGAATGGGCATGCTGGTATGTACTCTTGGCATGTGGAACTGCTTGCGGTCGCGATCAATATGTGACAGAAGCCAAGGTGAGGAATTGCTGTTGTGCCAGCGTTAGTATTTGGCAGTGAACAGGGGGTGGAGCCAGGGTGGCGCTGGAAGCACTGGGCGAGATGCCCATGGGTGCAAAGTCACAGGCGTGCAGGGCCAGCATGATCTCCGCTGCTTGAATGTCCGGGTCCTCGATTGTTGCCAAACCACCAGATGCATCGCCTGCACTACTACCACGCTTGCCCTGTTGTTGCTGACCAGCCATGTTGTTGTGCTCTGCACTGTAGGAGTGTCCGCTGTGCGTGTAGGCAGGAGCATGGTGGGCTGCAGGCTGGTTTAATGCGCCTTGGTGGTGTTGCGGAACAGCTGCCTGTTCAGATCGGTCGCTGACCTGACCGGAATGTTGCTGCTGGGGGCACATGGGAATGTGCTTGAGATGCTGCACTGCATGGTTGGCTTGGGTGGGAGAGAAGCTGATTCGTCGGGAGCTGCGAGGGCGACGGCAGGAGACTGCTGGGCGAGTCAACTCGCTGCTGCATGCCATGTCCGATGAGGCATGACCAATGCTGCCAGCCTCCATGTATTCGCTGCCACTGCTTCGCTGTCGTTTACGATCAGGACCTTTATCGTCTTGTTGTTGCTGCAACTCCTCAGACGGCCCAGTCCTTCCTGTAGCTGGCATGGCAGCCAAATGGTGGGCTTGGAAAATTGTCTGAACTGGATGCTGAGGCCAAGGCATCGGCAACCCCTGCATACCAGCCATGGCTTCTAAAAGGCTTGCAGCAGCAGGGATACCCACATAACTGGCATGGCCTTGTTGGACAGGCTCACCCGGCACGCCCTGGGCTGACGTGGTGCACTGGGCTGTCCTGGCCAGCTTGGTGGGCCGCTGCTGCACCTGTTCCTGTAGCTGCTGGTGCTGTTCAGCAAGCAAGCCTGCTGTCACATGTGGCAGGGCTGCTTCTTGCGTATGTTTGTCCAGTTCGCTGCAATCGTCGCTGGCTGGAGGCAGCAGGTTGATGCTCTGCATGTAGAGCTTGAGTGTCACTGGGGCAGGCGGGGCCCCGGCTGCCATGGCCTTGGCTGCAACGGCCTTGCTCACCACGGCCTCCTTGCGCCTTAGCGTTGCATTCCTACAGCAAAGATCACCACCGAAGATCGTTAGAGGAGTACTCAGCGTGTCATCAACTGATTGTTATTCAACATGATGATGGACTCCTGAACACCTAACACCTGGGGACCTGAGCTTATCCTGGCAAGATACCAATTATGCCCGAAGTGCATGACGTTGTGATTGCTTAAGCGGCAAAACCAGGAAGCCGTGTCACTTTCATGCAGACACCACACGTGCTGACACTTCTGCCAGCCCAGAATACTGCCTGTGCAATTCTTATGCGTTTGCTCATACGCAACATATTGCTATCCTGTCCCCTTGCCCTGTCCCACGGCTTGCTCACCGACCCAGCCAGGAGCACGCACCAGTGGTTCTTGATGGCGTTTTCTGTTCTGCCCTCAAGGCACCGTGCAATGTCCGACCAGCGGTTGCCATACTTGACATGGGCAGCCACCAGCAGCGCTTCCTCCTCGTCTAGCCAAGCATCAGTCTTGATGCCTGGACGGAGGTGGTGGTTCCAGCGTTCACGACACTGCTTGCCAATGCGTCCTGACACTTCCGGCTTGCCCATCAACGTGTTCAGTGCACGTGCAATCACGCTCCAGTTGCCTTCTGAGTGTTGGTCAACCAGTCTGCAAGGACAAGCAGTACAGAGACAGCAGCTACGGCATGGGGAGAGGGAAATGCACTAGCAAGGTTTCCTAATCAAGAGCTGGTAGCCAGGCTGGCGCTCCCGAGTATAGTGGGCATGCAATCTGCGATCCCTGTTCGCCGTCTGTCTGCTCAGCCTGTCTGCATTTCCTTAAACTTGATCGGAATAAAGCTTTGCAACATTCTGAAAAAGACCTTTGAACTTTGTTTGGTGCATGCAGGTAGCGTTTCAACATTACAATGGCTGATGTCACCCATAACTTGTTGATCAATTGTGTGTGAACAGAGTGGACTGTGCTTGACGCACCTCCTGAGATGGTCGTCCTCCTGAGCTGTCCATCCGCCCTGCACATGCATGCGTGCATGCGCAATTGATGGACGCAAGCTCTTGGAACGTGGTCCACGCATGATGCAAGCATGCAAGCCCACGTACCTTTATTTTTGCCACAGGGTAGCGTCTCTTGCGACCGCGATTTTCCTCCATTTTGGCGGCTTGTAGATTGTTGCAAAAACCTTCTGCGAATGCAAATGCGTGGCACCTTTTGGCGGCACTGTGTTGGAAATCATGTTCACAAGGGCGGAGCCACACGGCCACATTGTTACGTGACGGCATCATTCATAAACATGTTGCTTGTAATTTGTGCCTGCTGTAGGCGTTGCAAGCGGGAGGAAGCCCGCACTGCTGCCATCTCAGCACCACGGCATTGGCGCCCGCAGAGCCTTACTGCCCTGAATGGATGCTCCTGACTGTCATGCAACGTGCTCTAGCAGGAGAGGAAAGCTAGACTGGCTGGAGATTCCCCACTCAGACGGACGTTGCAAATGGCCCTGCCGCTTTACAGCTTTTTCGTTATCGCAGCTTTTACCTCTATATCACAGCAGCAAAGTCCTGGGGTGCTGCTGCGAAAGGTCCACAAGTGCGGCGGCCAGGTGGTCCCACCAGTGCCTCGTAAATGTAGTCTGCTTGTTACGTACGACTGCCAAAGCTCAGCTCCCGCGAGCCTAAGAGCCTGCACTTTCGCCAGTAGCGGCCCATGGGATTGCTAATGGGAAGGTCAGCCGTTCATGACAAAAGAAGTTGTGTCCAGTCAGCAACGGCTTTGAACTTTTCAGTTTGAGCTTAGTAATGACGTCTTCTCCGCAAGGGACCACACAACACTGCCATAGCGCCCCTTGCAATTACATAGTTCATATTAACCTGGACCCACACACTGGACGAACACACATGTGTAGCTTGTCTCCTCGCCGCACAGCATGAGGCAGCAGCCGTTGAACTCACATCCGGCTGTAGCTTACCCTGTGCCTGCTGCAACCTACCCAGCTTGCCTCTTCATGCATTTGCTGCAGTGTCTGGTGTTCTGCATGCGGCGCTGCCTGAGCAGCAGGTGTCAGGGATGGCTGTTGCCAAGCATGTGATTGCCACCTTATCAGCTGCCTCAGCCCCGCCCTCGACGTGTTTCTGACTGGCACGCATTCCTGATAAACAACGTCTGCTTGCGTTAACCGCAGGCGCACATCCATGGTGTTGGATGTGCAACAGGAGGTACCTGACATGCATGTATGAAGCACTCACGTCCACGGTGATCCGCCGCGCAGACTGTGCACTATGGCTTCCCAGTGGCAAATCTGACTGTCCTTGCGGTTACTGTCATTCACTGTCACTCACTGCAGCTGTTGTGTCACTGGCGACGCCTTCCAGCGGCAACCGAGCAATCCTGGTTGAAGGTTTAATGACACGGTGAGGGTATGAGATCACGGCCAGGTTCCAATCCGGGCACAAGGCACAATTGCACAGCAGGTATCACATTGTCTATCACCAGTCTAGCAGTACAAACGGCTTACCTGCCAGCCAGTTCAAACACACACCGCCCCCAGTCAGCATCTCTCACTTGCCAGATCTAGCAGCCGACCTTTCCTTGGCATCCTTGACGGTCATGCCATGTCCAAAGGACGAGGTGTAGTAGATGCGCACCAGATGATGATGTGCAACGAAATCTTGCTGGACAACCGCGCTTACTTATTCTCTGCTCTAGCTGTAGGCAGGGATTGTTAATTTTGACTTAATGATGGGCTATCACCGCTCATGACACGATAATGTTAATCTTGTGCTGATTGCCTGTGTCAGACGAGCACAGAGTAACTCTTAATGCTTGCAGGGGAAAAAAAGAAGTTTGCCAGTTCTGGGACAATTTTGAATCTGTCACTGGAACCAGTGTGTGTCAGCTGCTGGTCACTTACTTACTGCGTGTGCGTGAGCTGCTGCGTGTGTTACTGCGTGTTCTGTTTGTTACTGCGTGTGTGTGTTCAAAGAGTCTGTGTGTTGTTCCACAACCAAAAGAACAGGTCGTATTGGTACACGGTGTGGTCCCACATCTGGGACAGGCTGATGTGCGTGAACACGAAAGAGATCGCCTCATGGCGTGTGATCAGTTCGTTGTCACCGTACACGTTACAACCGTTGCACACGAAGGCTGACAATATTGGGACTACAGACAACTGTACTGTCCTAGAACTGGCAAACTTCTTTTTTTTTGTCCGAAGGCCAGCCTTTACAAACACATCCCTAATGCAGCCTTTTGGAACAATCACCATGATTTGCCTGCTGATCACAGGCGGGGTCCAGTCAGTAGCCATATGCCAAATCTAACTTGGCCAGAAGCACAGAACACTTTTGGCGCTACAACCTTTGATCGACAGAATCCTACTCTGAATTCAAAACAACGGAAAACACTGACAATATCTGTGCTGGCAGCATCAGACCTAGCAGCAGTTGCTCTTTGTATCATAGCCGTGCGACTGACCGATGGGCGCGCTGTCCGGACGCAGCTGCTTGACTAATGCCAGGTTCATGTATCATGTGAACATGCATCATAAACATGCACCAACACCCGAGCTGAGCAGCCCTATGAAATTTGATTCCGCTGGTCAGCCCAGGCACGACTCATGCAGCATGCAGCGGGAGACCATCGTCACGTGTTCCCTGAAGAGGCCACCCAAACACATGCTTTCCTTCTCCCAGTGTCACACTGTCAGAGTAAGAAACGTCCGCAGTTGCAGCCAGGATAGGACAGATGCAATCAATCGAAATCCTTGTTTGACGTTGTCTGCTCAGCCTGTCTGCATTGCCTTGCCACACCCTACCTGTGCATCAAAACTCTCTCAAGCCAGCCCAGGCAAACCGAAACGAAATGTTGGTTCGGCTACCGCAACTATGCCGCTCCGCAGCACACGTGCAGCACCATGTGCATCAGGTCTCTAGGATAAAAAAGTGAGGTGATAACATGGACGGGCTGCCCGTCATACACCCTTCGATTCAATACCATGCATAGCATGAGCCAGGCGCCCGCCATCTGGTGTTCAGTAGCACAGCCTCGTGAGCCTGTCTGCCTTGTCATGCAGTATGTCCAGCGCCTGTTGGAACAGCACCTCGGGCGGTATGGCGCCTGTGCTCTCAATCGTGAAGATGAAGTGCTCCTTGCGCTTGCGGTACTGAACTACCTCGGCCATGGATGGCTGCTCCAGCAGCGCACGCACCTGCGCACAGGCGCTCATGGGGTGTCTCGTTTGATCCATGGAATGGCTTGCTAGCGTTCACGCTTGGTGGGTCTTGTGTGTAATTTGATATGATGTACATGGAAGAGCCCATGATACGTACGCAAGGAATGCAAGGAAATGAGCGTGTTGCAGCAGGAACGTGTTGCAGTAAGCGTTGAAGAAATTTTTCAAGGGGGGCCATTAGCAGGGCAGCATTGAATAGAGGCATTCAAGCGTTCATCTTGTGGAGAAGTCTGATTGAGAACACCCTTGGCGGTTGCAACCTTGGTTAAACACCCTGTCTTGCCGCTTACCTTTTCCAAGTGCAGTGCATGCTCACGTGCCTGGCCCACAATCAGCTTGCCGTCTAGCCCCCGTGTGAACAGGCCAGGTGCCGCCCCCAGCAGCACTTCTGCCTGGACCTCGTCAGGCTCCTGCACAGAGCATGCCACGTGGAGAGGCGTGTTGCTCACGTCATCACATACCACTGGCTGTAGTCAAGCAAACAAGGATTGCCTACAGGTGGTACATGTTAGGATCTGTTCACCATAACACCACAGGACCGTCGTCCTGCTGACGTAGCCGAAGAAACAGGCACAAGGGCAAGATGCGTAGGACCACTGACTTGCTGCACATGGCTACGTTAAAATGAACAGGGCACAAGGATTGCAAGACAATCCTGCGAGAAAAGGTGGGGAGGATGACTCTCAAGCCGCAGCAGTGCCTGACCTGCGATGTCCAGGGCGGAACAAAATCAGGCAAGTGCAGAAATCCAAACCATGACAGCCACGTGCACCACACGTTTCTGCCGTTTCTCTCACCTTCAACAACACCACCTCTGGCAGTAGTGTGTACCATGCCGTGGCCACAGGCGACCACTTGGCGTGGTCCTTGCCTATGCCCTTGATGCAGTGCGCTTCCAACTGAATGGACTGCAATCATCAACATTCAAGAGCGGCGGTTTGGGCATGCGGCAGGGAGGCAGGGAGTACGCAGGCGAAAAGGGCCAACACACAGGTATATGAAACAGTGTGTAGCTAGCCAGAATTGCTTTGCTGTGGCAGCCTGCATCGGGCTGGTGCCGACAATGTGGCAACACAAACACACGTGGGCACAGCTGAATCATGCTCATTTCGTGAGCTGTGAAAGGAAATCTGAGCTCCCAACTAGAGTGCAATGCTGCTAATTTCCTATTCAGTCATGCGCACACAGGCTGTGTCCGGTGGCACTAGCAGCGGCAACTCAGCGTTACAAGCTGCCGGCACGTGTGTGCCTCATGGCCAGAGCAGTGG
The DNA here is from genome assembly GCA_004335635.1 of Chloromonas sp. AAM2. NCBI lineage: Eukaryota > Viridiplantae > Chlorophyta > Chlorophyceae > Chlamydomonadales > Chlamydomonadaceae > Chloromonas > Chloromonas sp. AAM2. The sequence goes on along the minus strand of QAXH01000769.1, from coordinate 27,406 downwards.
CTAGACTGTCCGCTGGCCTGTCCCTGAGCACCTGTCCCGGCCTGAGCTTTGCCAGCAGTATGTCGTCATGCACAGGCCTTGGGGGCGCCTCCTTGAACATGTGCCCCTGGCCCTGCTGCGCGAACCGGCAGCCCGTCTCCTCAGGCATCTCACTGCCCGCCTCCACCCAGCTTAGGTGACGGGACAGGACTGCGGGGCGCGCGAGTGATTCACACGCTGAGACGTGAATGCAACGGGCTCAGATGTGCCATGCAAGTACTCATCAAGGCATGTGCATGCTCTGCATGGATCGTCACAGGTGAAGTGAAGTGTGTATGTTATGCTGCATTGAGGCACGCACAGGGCACGCCTTCACACCACACTTGCAAGTGCCCGTGTGCATGGAACGTTACAGGTTGAGTGCAGTGTGTATGCTAAGGTGGACGCTGTGCTAGGCAGTGTCGCCATTTGGCAACTGCTTAATGGCGGTCCCAAGCTGAAGGTCAACACAACACCTAGCCGTGGCCTGACCGGAACAGACCAGCAATACATACTGCATCTTACATGCATCCAAGGCTTGATGGGGCTGATTGTCAGATGCGCTGCGTTGTATTGAAGCATGGCCTGAGCTCAGTGCAGTACGATAGGATAGGCGGGCCATACCAAATCCCACTGCCGCCCAGTGACCATCGCCTCACCTTTGTCATTGACCATCAGCTCCCCTTCTCTTCTGCACGTGATGTCCAGCTTGAACACGAGCGTGTTCTTTTCGCTGGGCGCCTGCCAGCCGAAGAGCACGTGAACGACACACGTTCATTGAATACCGCTAGTGGGTTGCCAGCGGGTCTGGAAGGCAATCTGTGACAGCACTGATAGCGAACAGCAATGATTCTGTTTTTGGCTATGTTTGCTCCTCCTTGGCTGCTGCCACATGTAGCCTCCCTTCTCAACGACTCTACAGGCGCAAATCTCAGCTCCCATACCATGTGGCTGTTGACCCATTCACCATCTTCAGTAGTGAGTAGGGTTAGAGGAATCATTACCATGATCAGCGCCACGTCTTAAATCGACACCCATCCTCCTCTAACCCCTCTGAGCCCCACCTCCTCTGCAGTCTTGAGCTCCAGCAGTGCCGGGTCCACCTTGAGGGGCACCAGGCCCAACCGGTGGGACAACACCTCGTCCTAAGCATATGCATGCACCAACACACCACAGTGGGATGCACATCGTGTGACATTGGTACGGTAATGGTACAAACGTTTACTGTGTATATGCTCTTAGTGGAGACTAGCAACTGCTTGTGAAATCGCCCAGTCTCCTTGTCTGGCAGTGTTGCGGTTTATGGGGCGACTTGACTTGCGGTTTATGGGGCGACTTGACTTGCGGTTTATGGGGCGACTTGACTTGCGGTTTATGGGGCGACTTGACTTGCGGTTTATGGGGCGACTTGACTTGCGGTTTATGGGGCGACTTGACTTGCGGTTTATGGGGCGACTTGACTTGCGGTTTATGGGGCGACTTGACTTGCGGTTTATGGGGCGACTTGACTGGCAACCACACCAGGTCGCAAAACCTTAGGTGTGATGCCTTGGATGTGTAGTGCGAGCACTGATAACAATGCAAGCAGGCAGACTGAGGATCGCTGAGCCACAGTGCGATGCCAGCAACGTGATGGTCATGGTGACACTTCTGGTGCTGCAAGGCCCAAAATGCCATGTGACAAACCAGGTCAAATAGTTTCATTCAGTCATTTGGGCGTTATGGCATACTATTCCTTGCCCAAGGCCTGACATTTGCACCTGACCCCTGGCCACAACCACTCGTACCAAACCCCAGACCAGGGCGTGATGTTTATCGGGTGCGTCCCTCTAGGATCCCGCACTGACCTGAATGATGGATGTGTTGTTGATAATGTACACGTTCTCTATTGCCACTGTGGGCACCTCAGCTATGAGAATCCGCCGCAACGCATTGACTACCGCTGGGTCAATGCCGATAATGTCGAATTGGATCACCTCGCTGTCTAAGCGGTTTACCTGTGTGTAAAGGTAAAGCAAAACCAGTGTGACAATGGGCATAGAGACGAGGCGAAGCAGGACGGAAAAGGGTAAAAGTGAACAAGAGAGGGTCAAGTGCGGCCATGTAAGGCACAACATGTACAGCGACCCCAACATGTCGTGTCAGGCGAATCGACAGATACTACAATAGCGCTTTTTCCGCTATGGCACATCAACAACCAGTGACCACAAACCCATCAACACCCATCAACAACCAGTGACCACAAAGCCTGTGTATGCTACCATCTGTAGCACCTCAATAGTGTGAAATCAGGCGTCGCGTGACAGACACAAGGACACAAATGGGACGAGTCTCCCAATAAACATGAATTTGGCACAATCCCTGCACCTTACCTTAGAAACGTGTGTAGATGCCAACACGTCCGTGGAGGCAAACAGCAGGTCTCACCTTAATCTGAAAGTCTGCCTTGAATTCTGCTAAATTCCATGCGTTGTCTATCCCCAAAGGAAGGTAGGCATTGGCTGACGTGACTGTAGCTGTCTGCAGTTAAGATGTAAAGAGTGGTGCACATGCTACTGTGACTGGCATACAAGCATGCCTTGTCTGCACGCTCAGGCCTGTCTGCCCATGAATGCACGTGTGCGCGTCCCTGCATAACCACACTCCCATTCAAACACCTTGCTTATTATCCAACACCGTTGGAATGTAGGCAGGCACAGACACGAGAAGGGGCTCCTAGAGTGGTTGGCACACAATACCCTGCTGCGCCCACCGCATGGCCACTGTGGACTACTACAGACTCGCCCATGCCGCATATTCTTCACTGCATGCACTCACATGTCGGTTCATCTCTGGTCCCACGATCAGGTGGGTTCGTTGCAATTCCAAGTTGGCAGGTAGCTTTGCCTTGGCCTTCTGTACAGGCGGGTCTATGTCCATAGGAGCTGCCTCCTGCAAGCCCTCATGCTCCTCTTCCTCATTGCCCTTGGCCTTTTTCCTGCTCTTGGCAGGTTTGCTAGACCCTGCAGCACTCATGCTGTAGATTGTCGGTACTGATTGTAAATCAGAAGTACCACAACGTTGACCAGCGTTCAATAGCGTTCTTTCGAGTAATAGGCTTATGCGTGCTCCTGATGCGGTTTGACTGCGGCCGGCTGCCGGCGGAAAGAAACCGATTTGTCACACCTTGGACACACTTCTTACACTGAATACTTACCTTCCTGGATGGACCACAGAACCCCCACAGGTGAATGATGCAGCGCCTAACCCCCACTGGGCGCATAGCCCTGCTGGGGGCCTTGGCGGTTGCGTTACTGGCTCTGTTCTGGCCCGAGGAGTGGCACCCCAGGTTCTTTCCCGGAGACACCGGCGATGCCCGTAACAGCTGCCCCTTGGTACGTGCGCAGTGACCGACCACTCGCTGACAAGCGCAGGATACTTGCCTTTCCCCCTGGAAACCTTGGATGGCACCCAACCACCCCACCACCCTGGTGCACTGCAACCAACACTCACCAGTGCAGCCGGAAACCTTGGTTACGCCCATGGACTGTACCCCTGCTGCCCAGATGCGTACTCCTTCCCACCCACTAGAGCAGCCATTCCACAAGCCTGAGAAGACCGTACCCTGCTGCACTGCCCAGATGCGTACTCCAAATAACTAGTGCAACCATCCCTCGCCAATTGGTCGGATTACCAATCAACACTGCCCCCATTTGGACAGCTTGGCAGCAGCGATGAAAAGCTGGGACCTTGTCATGCGTGCGCACCGTGTGTAGGGTTTTGGTGGTGGTGATGCGGCAGCTGGTGGCTCAGACTACCACCAACACATTGGTATGCCACCAAAGCAGAAGCTGGCCTTGTGGTGGAACGGCACGGTCTGGACAGGAGCCAGCGAGGTCAGAAACGGTTGCAAGGGAACCAGATTGGAGGGTTGAAAGCAGGTGACTCCGCAAGTGTGCTCAAAATAGCTACCAGACTGCAAAGCCCTCAAAATACCAGTACTACATCGTATCTGAGGCCATGAGTGAACGGAATGCTCTCATCGCAACATTATGCAGACTTGAAACTGTGTTTTATAATATTGAACTCATGTGTTGTGGTTTTTGTGTAATGAACTCAAGGGGAAAGAGGTAGCAGTGAGGAGAGGGAAGCATGTGCCGTACAATGCCAAGCCAGGGTCAGATTGTGCGAATGCTGTTTCTCCAGCCCTGCTTCGGCTAGCAGGCATACATCTTCTCATGTGCGCCCTGAAACGCGTCTTACACTGGGAGATGCATTGCAGGTATGTGGCACGCCTCTATACCTTGCATCAAGACATGACTCGGACAGGTGTGCAGATCTTGATGTCCAGTGATTACTATCAGTGAGCGAGATGCATTGCAAAACATGTTGGGGCCCGACCCTATGCTCTTCATTGAAGCATGATGTTGAGTTGCTACAAACAATTAGCGTTTCTGCCTGCCTTGTCAGGACGAGGTGGTTGGTGCGCTGCTGGTTGACCCGTCAGGCGGCCATGTGGTGGGGGCGGGGCCGCTGGACCGCATGCTGGTCCTGGCACAGGCCATGGGCAGGGGGGTGCAGTGGCTCGACCTCAAGGGGCGCTTCCTCATGCCGGTGAGGCTGGGGTGGAGGAAAGCGCTGCGATGTCCTCATCGATGCTTTGGATGCAACTACCCTGGGGAATGGCGGACTGATGACTGGCAGGAACAGTAGTATTCATCCTCATCTCACGCATGGCTTGCTAGCATTTGCCCTCCCTGCGTGTGTACCCCTGCTGTTACCTGGCAGAAGCCCTACCTGCTCAAAACTCTCATGTGGAGCGATATTGGAGGAAAAGCGTGGCTCCGATGCATTGAGATAGATTCAGGTACCAATGTAACACACACACACACACACACGTGGTTGCATTGCAGGGGTTTGTTGACCCCCACGTGCACCTGCTGCCCGGCGGCCTCCTGCTGTCCGCAGCAAACCTCGCCACAGCCGACAGTCGCAAACGTTTCCAACAGCTCATTGAGCAGCATGTCAGCAAGCTGCAACAACAAAAAGCAAACCGCGCAGCGCGCCTCATGGACAGCCTGAATGACAGCCTGGCTAACCACGTTATTGAAGACGCAAATGGTACCGAACAGAGCCCCACATCCACCACCCGATCTGACCACATCAACGGCCAGAACAGCAAAGGCATAGACGCAGAGGGCTCCAGGCCTGGTGCTAATGCTGCAGAAGGGGTTGGGGAGGATACGAAGGGTGTAGGTTGCGAGTCATCAGACAGCACAGATGGCCCGTTGCAGTGGTTGCAGGGCGGGCAGTGGGACGAGGGGCGGTGGGGCGGGGCGCTGCCGGACCGCGGGTGGGTGGACACGGCTACAGGTGCGGAGCGGCCCGCCCTGCTGCTGCGTATGGATGGCCACATGGCGGTGGTGAACACTAGGGCGCTGGCCCTGGCTGGCATCACAAGGTAGGGCTCTGTGGACACGAGGAGGTGCTGTCTCAACCTGCTACAGCAGGAGGTTGAAGACTTAAAGTGCTGTTAGGTATGTCCTGCAGCCAGGTTCACTGACTGTTGACAGGACGTGCACAAGCAGTTATGAGCCGTTCTGCAGTCCAAAGTGTAGCGATGCCCTCAGGGCATGCCCTCTAGCAACGCCCCATGGCCTGGTGCTTAACTTGGTGTCCTGTGTTCAGGCACACCGCTGACCCTGTGGGCGGCACCATAGACCGGGACAGCGCAGGCGAGCCCACCGGTGTGCTGCGGGAGAACGCCATCGCCCTGGTGGCCCGACTCGTACCCGCACCCTCGGCACTGGAGCTGAACAGGGCACTGCAGGTGAGAGGACAGATAGGAGCATTACTACTATAGGCAGGAATGGGAGACGGAGGTGAAGACGGCCCAGCATAAGCCGCCTTCAATAACGGATAGGACCGTTTAACCAGACTGTGTATGTGACTTTGCTATCGGATTTCAGAAGGCTTGCTGGTGAGTTGACCTGACAGCTGGCAAGTGTGTACGTCATGTGCTGTGCCACAGGCGGCCACAGACTATGCCCTGGCACGCGGTGTGACAGCCGTCAACTGCATGGGCCGGTCACCCTTTTCAGGAGACCTGGAGAGCACATGGCAGGTGAGCTGAAGCAGGCTGTGGAGCAAGGCTGAGCAGGCTGCGGTAAGTGCTGTGATTTTGCAGATAAGAAGCACGGGCTGCACTCATAAGTGACAGGCATGGAATGAGCCAGGCCCAAGCCTGTTTATGCCTTTCTGGTCAATTATCTTACTATTGGGGCTAAGAAATGTCTGTTTTCGTTCTGGTCACAAGCCGGCGTTGTCAACCAATGTTGTGTAGTGCGCACAGTTAAGTCGCACTCACTTTTTACCTAATGCCTTCGGCTGCCCACGCCATACAAAGGCAGGGTATATTGCTGGTGCTTTTCCGTGGCCGCAGGACTTGGAGCACGTGTACCTCCCTGCAGCAGACGCCGGGCGGTTACGTCTGCGCATCATGGCCTTCACACCGCTACAGTCATGGTGAGCACATGACAACAAAGTGCGCAGAGCTGCCGACTTCTAATCCGGTGAATCACTGGCGAGTCAGGAGCGCATACTTCACCTTCACTGTATAGCATGAATGCAAAGCCTGGACTGGGAATGGTGTAACATCCTGCGTGAACTCCCTTGAGTTTCCTGGCTAGGTCACTGAGCCAGTCTCGGCAGGGCTGTACCAGTCACCTCCACAGCATTCAGCAGTGCTGAACAGATACCAGTGGCGTGTCACAAGTTCGTCTCAGTCAGTGCCCACAGTGTTCTCCCCTGTCATGCAGGCAACGCATGGCTGCGTACATTGCAGCACATGGGCATGGACACGCTAGCGGCAGACTGTCCTGGGGCGGTGTCAAGGCCTTTGCAGACGGCAGCCTCGGCAGCAGAACGGCACTCATGTGGGAACCCTACGAAACCGACAATACCAGCAGTCACATGACAGAAACCGGCACCATGCACACTTCACCCAGCATCACAGAGCAGAAGCAGGGTAACAAGCAGCAAGAACAGAGTGGCACGCAGCCAGAGCATGGCACTAGAATCATGGGTTTGAGTGAGCTTTACGAGCTCACATGCGGTGCAGATGCTGCTGGTTTGACGGTGGCAGTGCATGCCATAGGGGATCGCGCTGTAGATGAGGTCGTGCAGGTGATGAAGCATGCACGGTTAGCTAATACATTACATCACAATGCCACACGTGATGAAACCGCGAGCAATTGGTTTAAAGGTGAATGGACGTTTTCAGACAGCCTTGAGAAAGGTAACAGTCATGGAGAACTTGGCAGCCAGGCAGCAGTACAATGGGAACAGGGGGAGGGGTTGGGTGGACATTCTGGTAGCAGAGGCGGAGCAAGGGAGGAGGCACCTCAGAATATCAGGGATGGATCAGCAGAGGTCAAGGTAATGTCTGTGGCACAGAGCATCACTGAAAGCGCACGTGGTGGTTTGGACAGGGGTGATATCAGGCCAGGCACGGGCGTAACATGCGGGCCGGACGGCATGTGCACAGTGCCCGTACAAGGCCCCCGGCACCGCATTGAGCACATGCAGCATGTGTCCGGCGGCACGAGCGCGCGTGTGGCCGCGCAGCTTGGTGTGGCCGCCACGCCCAACCCGCTGCACTTGGTAACGGATGGCGAGCTCATGCAGCAGAGGCTGGGGGCAGATCGTGCTGGTAGGTGCTGCATAGAGGGCATGGTTGGTGGGTGTTTGTTGGTGGATTGTTGGCTATCTACTAGGTATGTGTATGGGTAGATACGCTGACTTGAGTGCTGGTTTAAAAAAAATGTTTGCCAGTTCTGGGACAATTCCTGAGCATGCCATCAGGACGACACATGGAGCAACCTGTCCCAATCGATTTGACGCCTTCAGTCTGTAACCTGTTGTATGCACTGAGCCCCCTGGGACAGCACTGCAATGGTGATGGTGACGGGGCAGGTCCCTCAGTGTGCGCCATGTTGATGAAGCCAAAGATGTGTGCATACACATGCACGGCTGACAACGGTGTAGATGAGCAGCAGCAGCACCAACAGCATTCGGTACGAGCATGGCTAAGACTACAGGATCCTGTCTGCAGCGCAGCTTGTCATTGCCAACATTGTCTTGTTTTTGCAGTCGTCTAGTTGTGATAGCGGCCTTGCTAAGTAGTACTCGGCCATTTCCAGTGGTGACTGTATCCCGCTCCTGCTGTGTGTTACTGCTGTCCTGGTGTTACTGCAGGTCCTGGCCGGTCGCATGCGTACCGCACGTTGGCGGAGGCAGGCATGCACATCGGGCTGGCCACTGACTGGCCCGTGACAGATCTGCACCCGCTGGCAGGCGTGGTGGGTGTGCCCTGGCAGGGCAGGCCGGCCTGAGGGCATAACGTGTAGCATCAGCGCACGGTGAACAAATGCATGGTTGTGATGAGGTAATCCTTCAACATGCTTTCACATATCCATGTGGAGCTCTTGTGTTGCCAGCCTGCCCACACATTTGATTGACTGTAGCACGACAGTTGCTGGTAGGCAACCAACCTGAGCTTGTTGTGACACTTCGTGCAGTTTGCTGCTGCCTTCCGTCATGACCCGTTGACTGCGGACAGTGCGATGTGGGGCCTTGCTGAGGCGCTGCGTGTGGGCCAGGCGCTGCTGGGGCACACGGCACACGCAGCCTACCTCGCCAACCTGGAGGACTACGTGGGCACACTCAGGCGGGTGCGGGCAAGGGGTTGGCCGGCCCTTGCTGGCCATGTCCTGTGGCGGCTGTCCTGATGTCAACTGATACAGGAGGAGACCATGTCTGCAGCACCAGTTGTAGTGTATGCCTGCTGACAGACGGTCACTGCTTGTTTGGAAGGCCTGCATGCTAGTTAGAGTGGGATTGTACGAGCAGCGTTTGTATGATAGCCGGTGCCTTGCTGTCACACACAGCGAGTGAGCTAGTGCGCCTTCTTCATCAACAGGTTGCTTCTGTTGCTTGCCTGCAGGAGTGGCTTGCGCGCAGACTTCATCATCCTGAGCAGCTCGCCTCTGGCCATGCAGCCCGGTCATGCACTGCCTGACGTCCTACAGACCTGGGTGGATGCTGCATGCGCGTACGGCTGCAGTGCCTGACATGGCATGGCGAGGGCGGTGCACGGAAGTAGAGTGCACGTTGGTGCATGCTGCAGGCATCTTGGTGCTCATTGGCAACTGAATTGGCGCAGCAGATGAGCAATTCTGTATGGCTATCATTGACTGTCATACTATGCACCAGAGTAGGAGTTATGCGTAAACCAACCAAATTGACAATCACGTCTTCAACATTTATATACTTGTGTTCTGTGTTGAACAGTACCACGTTTGCTAGGAAATGTTGACAGTGTGGCGGCTTGTTGAGGGACTTAACAGGGACTGAGTGCTCTTGCAGTGATGACCCCGTCAAGCCATCCTAACTGCCTGTCTGTGGTCTGCTTGAACAATTATGCCTTGATGCAAGCCATATGGTGCAATCGCACACGCAATGTGGGCCGACTGGGTTGTGACTGTTGGCGCATGGGTGGATTTACATGGGTCCAAGATCAAGCAGCCATGGTGGGTGTTGGCGCATGGGGACCGCGTTGAGCAGCCGGGGTTGGGGGAACGTCGCAGTCCTCATCAGTTGATCAGTTACTGAGGGTGGTTGCGCGTCGGCGGATTCTCAGTGTGATCGGCAGAACTCGAGACGGTAGGGAGACGCAGAAGCAGCAACAGAGCGCAACACAGTGCAGGCATGATAAGGGTCACCAACTGGCCAGGTGTGCGCATGCAGATCGCAGGGTACACATGCGTCCATAATTGCATGGCACGCACATGTCAAACTCACCCGCCATTCTTGTCACGAACCTGCAGGGTGCGTGCTGGCAGTCCAGAGTTGCTGGGCCGCATCGGCAGGCCTCGCTCGCAAACTGGGCTTCCATGCACAGCCGCTCAGCACCAAGTCTGATGACGCAGATGGCCCTCCAGACAAACCTCCTCAGACCCTGGTCAGTGACAACAAAGCGCTTTGTGTGTGCCACTGTATCACCATCCAATCATGTCAAGGTGGTGGAGCGCTCGAATTGTCAGTCTCTTATGGCAGGATGATGAGGCACAGCACCAGCTTTCTGTCTCCACACGCCAATGCACATCACAAGGGTCTTTGCCACCCACAGGCACTGCTTGTTTCCAACATGGACACAGCCTACGCTCAAACTCGCCTCCGCATGTGCCCACAGACTCCGCAGCAGCTTCAGGCAGTACAGGCCGCAGTCACCTCTGCGACCCAGCATGCTGCCCAGGCCACCTCACTCGCCACCCTCACGGGCATGGCGGGCAGCTACAGGGACATCACAGTCTCACTGGAGGCCCTGTACACTGCACAGGTAGGCGCACTAGTGACCAGTGCCAGTTTGCCAAATCAACATGTACGTGCTGATGCATGCGCTAATGTATGCTAATGTATGTGCCAATGGGATTGGCGCGGTGGTTCTGCAGGTTTGAAAACCGCACGTGCATTCATCATGAACAGAACAGATCCGCATATACCAATCTGCAGTGGCATGAGCCACAAAGGAGGTGTACTTAGCCAGTAGGCAGGCGCCATGGAGGTGCAGCCCCAGCCAGTGGGCAGACGCCTTGCCTGATTTGACGATGCAGCTGCTACCGACCCGCATGCCTGTTGCCACTGACCTTGGTGTGCATGTCCAGATGTATTCTCGCGGCGCCTGCCCGCTGCCTGCAGGTCCAAGGCCAAAACCCGCTCTATGCAGCCCCAGTGCCCGCCACGCCCCCACCACCCAGCGACCCCTACCTGTGCAGGTGAACATACAGCACTGCCGGCATGCCCAGACTCATGCAATGTTCAAGACTTTGTCAGCAGTCTTAGATGGTGCATGCGTGACATCTACCGTCACAGCAGTCGGTCAGTCTGAAGCAAATTATGTCTTGCACTAGCAATAAGACGGTCCGCACAAGACCTGCAGTTGTCTGTCAGGATCAGGTGCACTACATGACAATTGCTCACATGCTCATGCATGCATGTGCATGTGCGTTTCCCTGCAGCACGCTGTTTCCTCTGGTTGACGTGAGCCAGATACCGGACGATGACCCCAGCGTGCCCCAGGGCCCCCAGCAGTACGACAAGCAGTACATGGACCGCATCACGTGCTGGATGCAGACACAGCCCAACCATGTGGAGACCAGCACCATGCTGCAGACAGGCATCGCCCTGTTCCCGCCCCAGGAGGCAACATACCCTACATATGTAGACTTCCAGGTAATGATGCGGCCTAAGGGCATCAGCATCAGCACGCCATCATGTGGCACTTGGACACCATTGGCTGTGGCCGTTTGGATGCTGTGCACTACACTAGCCGTTGGCACAGCATTAGAGTGTATTCTTACCACCTAAGGGCCCATGCCTGGCCTTGGCTGCCCTCAGTTACCCAATGCGGTCAGTCTGAATGTAAGCTTACCACTCCCTGGGTGGGTCAATGCGTGGCCTTGGCTGCCCTGCCTTACCCAATGTCATGTGGTGTGGTGTTCCCAGGCTGCCACACGGCTGTTGGAGCGCCACAAGAGCCGCAGGCGCATGGGTGTGCTCAGGAAGATCAGGCGCTTCCAGGACAAGTACCAGCTCAAGACCTGGGACCACAGGAAAGGAGAATGATGATGGCATTTAGCTGCCCTTCGCCCACTGCGCTTGCAAGCGCAGCCTCAGCCTTTCAACACCCAGCCTTTTCGACGGCTTGTAGGCCCTTACGCTGGAAACGCTGACAACAACAGTATGATAGAGAATGATGAGAGTATCAAAATCATTGGATTGCTCACTAACAGTGCCGCACGCACAGCTGTGGTAGGCAGAGACTGGCTTGTCTGCCTGCTGTCGGACACAGAAATTTTGTGAATGTTTGGATCTTCTGTTGATCTCCCTGGCTTCAACAACCGCATGACCGCCTCCGACTTCCTCTCCAAACAGGAATGATGCACAGGCTCTCAGTCAGGTTGTCTTGCAACAGTCTCTTGAATGGCCGCACGGTAAACACTAACTCAAGTGTAGCCTACATCAACTGCAGCATATTGACTGTGGGATGTGCGATTTCATCAGGTCACCGGATTTAGGATACGCAAAAATAATGGTTACAAGTCAGAGCTGGGCAAACAACAATCCCAACATTCGTTTACCAACGCAACATGCGGACTTCTCAATGACAAAACACATGAGGAGTCTCACACCAACTGCTCCAGAACTGCGAGTCACACAAAAATAGTCCCGGAACTGGCAAACTTCTCATTTTGTAGTGAGCATGGCTTTACAGGACAAGTATGCGAGCAAGGATCCAGGCTGGCAGGGTTTGAGTAAGCTTCTGTGCTGAAGTCGCACCTGTTTCTTTGCTGGCAGGCGATCAATCATTGACAAGACGTGTGGTTTTAACAACGGCACGGGCACGCGTGTGCAGTGACGATCATACCCTCACAACGCATGGCATTAGCACGCATATAAGAGACCGGCCTAGATTCACATGGCCGCACATGTAATCCCAGCAGTGATTAGGACCTGTCATTTGTACGTCCTGTTGTGAGTGTTGGTGTTTGAGAGAGGATGTGTGTCTTGGGCGCCTAATTGGTATTCTCTGTTTGCCCTGGCCTTAGGACCTGTGACGCTAACCCTGAGATTGTTCTGCGCGTGCCTGCCCGCCACAAGAGGTCTTTGTGTGCGAGTGTCGACACCTCCCATTGTTGTCTGGAGGGCGCAACATTGTAAAAGGACACCACACAAAGTATGTCTGTCAAGGACACTCCACCTCCCATCTTGCAGTACTGCAGCAGAGTTGGCTCACCACAAAAGAAAAATCTGCACACTCACTGCCTTAAATCGTTTGGGACAGGTGGCCACACATGCAGTTCTTGTGTCAGCGCAAAAACTGTCCCAGAACTGGCAAACTTCTTTTTTTCTTTTTTCCTAGGCTGGTATGTGGCTTTGTGATTCCTGGTCATCGGAAGCAGAATACATACACTTCAAAATTACCGGCAGCTAAGACACAGGTCCAGAGTAACATCTGTGACCAAACACTGTCACAGACTTTCATGACCTGTGCCTTCAGACTCCATACACTCCTTGCTGGGCTGCACACCTTGCAAATTTTTGCACCATGCAAGGCAGAATCGAATTCCGGGTTGGGGGTGCAGGTCGGACGTCACCCTCCACAGTGCTGCCGAACGCCAATGCCTCTCCCGCAATTGTGGTTGAGCGACGCGCCGCAGACGTCATCGTCCTCGGAGATAGCGCTCTAGCATCGGCAGCCTGCGCAAGCCTCGCTCGCCGAGGCAAAAAAGTGGGCCCATGCGCCAACCCTACCCTAAACGCCTAGCCGCATCATGTACAGGCGGTCAGCTGCCAGATTTCAACACGCCATTTATTTCGTAAGCTATGCTTGGCGTTTGCCTGACTGTATCAGGTTATCCACCTTCCAGACATGGGCATTGATGCACCACAGCAACCTGTCCAAGAGGCCCTCAAGCCCCTCATACTCCCTGACACGAACCTGCAGCTGGCCAGGCAAGTGACGCGCCATGCTGCTATGCAAACATGCTGCCTCCTGCTGCTTAACTTGTCTTGTCCACCTCCTTGCCTGCCACGCCACTACCTACACCACACCTAACACTTGTACCATACGCCTGCTGCTGCATCGTGCAGCATGTCTAACGAGGCTGCACGTTTCTTCCAAGGCCTTGAGATGCAAGTGAGCAGCCAGCTGGTGCACCGGTGCCGCTCCCTGGACATAGCCACTGTGAGCAGCCCTCTGCGGGAGCGGCAGGGCGCAGCAGCGGTCCTGGCTGACCTCATGACTGCCCTGGCGGAGACCAGCAGAACAGCGGGCTTCAAGGTGGCGGCGGTGGCGCCATCGGATATGCCGCTGCTGAGGCTCACGGAGAACATGAAAGGGCTGTTGCAGGTGAAGATTGGACTGCATTTAGAGATGACTTGGAAGCTTGACATAGGCGTGTGTTTTAGGCTGGGGACTTCTCAGGAATGCTGCAGACCAGATGTGCTTCTCTAGATGAGGTCTGTACACGAAACAGATGGGCAGCATGCATTGCACACAAATGAGAGTGCAGGGCTTCGCCTGTTGTGTGGAAGGATTACGCCTGACTTTTAGGGATGCAGCCGTGTTGTCGCCGCGTGTCCGCTTGACCCAAATGTGTTAATAAGTGTATGTGCATGTGTGTGTGTGTGTGTGTGTGTGTGTGTGTGTGTGTGTGCAGGCTGATGGTGGTGTAGTGAATGCTGTGGCAGCGGCCGGGGCCCTGCGAACACTCGCCCAGAGGGCCGGTGCACTGCACAGAGAAAACCTCCTGCTCAGAGGTGAGAGGCACGTTGAAGGCCTGGACCCTGCACTGGCAGGTCGAGTTGTGCCAACATGACGCCTCAGTGCAATCATGTGCAGCAGCCATGTTCACACCTGTGTGCATCAGACGCATATGCTAGATGCACAAGGTGCCGCCCACGTGCATCTCAAGTCACTGGAGGCCGCCTTGCCGCCTGTTACGCCTGGGCCTGTGTCATATCGCTATCATGCAGGTTGGCAGGACCTTGGCAGTTGCGTGCGCGTGCGCGCGTCCTCGCGGCTGCAACCCGATGCCGTGTCCCTCTTTGAGGCTGAGCAGGTGCTGCTGGCGCCCGGGGCATGGGCACCTGACTGCCTGAGACTGTGGGGACTGGACACAGAACTCAAGGTGAGGATCAAGACCATACCAAGGCTTGTGTGCTTCAGCCAATGCTTTTCTCGTTGTACCTTGCCCAGCTGAAGTGCATACAGACAGGCAACAGACGCATTGTGAACTGTGGTCCAACAAAGTCAGGCGCGCCTTAAAGAAGAAGACCATTCCTGCAATTCTTCGCCTCAGAGTTTACTGCCAGCCAGTAAAGCGTTGCTGCACAAGTACGCTGACCCTTCTGGTCGTGTCATGTGGCTGTTGAGCAGATGCGTAATCGCCCCGCGCTCCGCTGCACCTCCTCCCCGGACCTGTCCAGCCTGCCCCTCGTCAGGCACTGGTGCACACCCGACACACCTGACACACAACAGCCGACTGTCCCCTCAAGCCAGGGCACAGGCCAGAAGCCTACTGGGACCCCACCGGGTGGCAGCCGGACCCGAGGTGCAGCGGTCACTGCTGACGACAGCCCCCGTGTGGACAGTCAGTGGGTTCTGTTTCCGCGGTCAGGGGCGGCCGGCACGTGCAAGCTAACCGGTCTGTCGCCGGGCCAGCGGCTGCTGACCTCCTGTTGGCAGCTGCAGCCATCAGCCACTGGCACAGCTGGGCCAGCTGGCGTTGGCAGCAGCAGCAACAGCAGGAGCAGCAGTGGCAGCAGCAGCAGTGGTAGGAGTAGAACACATGTGCTGGCCAAAGAATGTCAGCAAGCAGCGCAGCTTGTGCGTGGGTTGGGCAGGCCCGTGGGTACACGTGCTGAGGATGCAACGGGGGACGAGGAGGACGAGGAGGAACAACTGATCCCAACCGTATCAACTGCCTGGGATGTGGTGACACCTGATGGGCTGCCTGTGCTGGGCTGGCACCCCGGCTTTGAGGAAGGACGGGTACTGGTGGCTTGCACAGCTGGCAGCAGCTCGTTGGCACCGGTGGAGCCCACTGATGTCAAGCCGCTGGCCAGCAGCAGCACTCAAGGCGTCCAGCAAAACACAGGCACTTCTGCGGGGCAGCAGGCTCAGCGTTCAAGTGAAAAGGCAGCAGAGGCAGCCAGCCAGGGTCCGATGCCACCACCGGTTGCCACTTTTCATGATGGATGGCACCTGACGCCTCTATTGGCTAAAGGCGCAGCTGACTTGTTGTTGTCCGTGCCACTGGTAGACCTGCCCTTGGACATCAAGAGTCTTGCAGTGTTGAGGAGTAGTTTGGGAGCAAGTGGTAAACAAGAGGAAGGGGGCCCCTGGGCTGTGGACACGTGGGATGGGCTGGCGCAGCTGCAGACAGGGGAGATGTACCGACGGCAGACACTGAGTGAGGAGCAGCAGCAGGAGCGGGAAGAGGCGTTGCATGCACGGCAATAGGGCACAAAGGTCTGATGTTGAAGGGCAGGATGTGACTTCCTTCTCAGTTGCTGTTGTCACAGGCCAAAGTTTTTTTTCCCGGTCAGGCAGGTGATGAAGGTCAATGTACGCAAACGCCTAGCACAGAGTCTGTATCTGGGTTGTGGTCAGTGCAGTTGTTTACAGGGGCAGGGCTAAACTACTAGGTGGTGGAGTGTAACGGAACCGCGAGCTGCAGTCTCTCACGAATAGACTCGGGAGGTGTAAAGGAAATGTCTACAAGACGACTAACATTTTGTTGCAGACTTGAGTCTGCATCTGTGCACCCCACCCACCCGCCCTACATGGATGCTGCTCAGGCGTGCCGGGTGGTGGGTCTGGTTGCTTCCAACCTTGCCGTTTTGCTCGAGCTGCTTGATTGTTTGCTTGCTTTGCATACAAAACTTGCGTACCAGTGCCACACATGTCACCTGCATACACCTGTCACTTGCACGTCCTGTTGTGAGTGTTGGTGTTTGAGAGAGTATAAAAAACACTGACCAATCACGGGTGCAAACTGTTGTTTATCGCATATTTCATTTGCTTGTACGCCTGACCAGGGCTGCTGCGGCACGCCACTGGAACGATGTAACGACCCACCACGACTTATCATGTTTGTGGGCCTCGTTCCTGGCAGCTGGCAGCATCGACTGTTACGTTCTCTCATGAGTGAGAAGCCAGGCTCTTTGATGATGGTGGCCCCTGTGCCTCGGAACGATCACTGGCTTCTCGTGGCCTGCGCGAATGTAAGTAAGGTGTGAGTATTGTCAGCGACAGAGGTCCTTCCGGCATGTGACATGTTCGTCTGTCCGAGATTTGAATCGAGCTAAGCCGGCGGTGTCGAACAGCTAGAAACGTTTCGTGTGCATCTGTTTACGACGCGTGTTGTTCAGGGCGCATGGCTTACGTCCTGATCATTTCCCAATCACATCATAATTCGCTCTCTTTGGAGAAGAAGAGGGAAAGCCAGACGTAAAAGCCAGCCGAGGCATAACCCTAGCTCGAAATGCAAATGCAGCAAAGCTTGCACTCACGAGGCACGCGGATACCTGCGCATACCGGACACTCGCTTGTAAAGCCGAGGATGGTGGCTGCCTTCGCACGCCGCGCCCGGCAGCCCACCAGCACTGGGCAAGGTGCTAACAATGGTCATGATCCTGAGAAGAACGCTAAGGTATGTATGGCCCCAACCCTATGCTCTTTTGAAGGTAGAACGGTCAGATCACGGGATATTTCCTTTTCGACGCAGCATGGCCGGCATGCTGTGCCAAATCAACTGACCTGGCTAGAGACCCAAGCGCCCGCAGATAATTAGGTCGTGGCCTTTGTCCTTGTGCAGCTCAAAGCGCTGGAGGATGCTATTGCCGAGGTATCAGCCAAGCATGGAAAGGGCAGCATCATGCGTCAAGGAGACAAACCATATGAAGCCACGTGAGGGAGGCGGTGGACAACCGTGGGAATGCAATGCAAATGGGACAGCTAGTTGCCATTCGTGTTGTGGCCCTGTGTGCCCTGCACGATGCATTCATATGTGGCGTTTGCTGCGGCCGTTCATCTGTCTTGGCACACTCGCCAGTCTTATTTGCCTCAGATGCTTGCAGAGTCTTACCTATGACATTGCTCATGCAGGCAACGGTTTGGCAGTGGTTGCCTGTCTCTAGACGTGGCGCTGGGAGGGGGCTATCCGAGGGGCAGGGTGGTGGAGGTGGGTGTTGGTCTTCCTGACCGCATTACCTAAGGATCGTCACCAGGGACGTCCTGATGTTTGTAGTTAACAGCTTTAGTTCCGCCGGAATTACTCTGTTCGGCTCAGAGAACCGTCTGCACGAGTCAACCAGACCAGGTGACCTACACGTCTCCCATAGTGCCTACAGTCATCCCTGAACATCCCTGATTTGAATCAATTGCTGGGATTGCGGCTGTATCGTGCAGATCTATGGCCCGGAGAGCTGTGGCAAGACCACGCTGGCCCTCCACGCCATTGCGGAGGTCCAAAAGACGGGCGGCACCGCTATGATTGTGGATGTGGAGCAGGCCTTGGATAGAGAGCATGCTAAGGTATGTGCGGGCCATGCATATGCTCAAAGCGCCACACAAAGGCGCATCAAAAGCCATGATAGCTGCAGCACAAAGGCAGGGTACAAACATTTAGAAAACCACAAGCAGGGCAAATGTGTTTAAAAATCACATGTCCTTGTTGGCCTGTTGCATGTTGTCCTCAGCGTATTGGTGTTGACATCGTCCACCTGATCGCCGCCCAGCCCACATACGGAGAGGAGGCCCTGGACATTGTGGACATGATGGCGGCCAGTGGCGGCGTGGACCTGATCGTGGTGGACAGCGTCAGTGCGCTGGTGCCCAGGGCGGAGTTGGAGGGGGACGTGGGGCAGGCACAGGTGCGGCGCAGGGGTGGACCGGGCATCAGACGGGGCTTCACAGGGGTTCAGCACTAGGTACTGGCATGTATTGTGGTAGATGAGAGAGAATCTTGGTTTTGGTCAGGTTGATTAGTCGCCATTGACGCCCCAGCAGAGGTGGGCCGAGGGTACGAGGAGACAGGGGCAGCAGACCAGGGGAGTGCTGCAGGGGTGCTCAACGCAGGTTGCAACAGTTGTATGGACGGGCTGTTGCGGGTGGGCACAAGGGAGAGGGGCATGGGAGGCTGGCGTGGGTAGGACGGATTGTCAGGTGCAAATGGGCGATCAAAAGGAGGTCTGAAAGCTGCGCATGTTGTGGCCACAACAGGGGTGCAAGTATGGTGCTTCTGGTTGTGTAATCAAGCGATGGCATTTCGTGTGTTGGTGCACGATCTGTTGCTTTCAGGTCGGCAACCAGGCGCGCTTGATGAGTCAGGCGTTGAGGAAGCTCATCGGCACGGCCAGCAAGGGAAACTGCACCATCATGTTCATCAACCAGCTCAGGCAAAAGGTAGTTTGGGCTGAGCAGCCAGGGCTGCAATTGCGTGGTAATGGGCAAGTGGGCAGGGCATCCAAATCAGACAAGGCATCCAATATACCCAAACAAAGGTACCCTCTTATTCCCGTTTTGCGACCAAATGCTTGCATTGAACTCTCCTGCATGCCCTCGCTATTTGTACACAAACTGCACGTCACGCCACCACAACACCATAACAAGCTATATCAGCGTTGCACACAGAAAAAGTAGCTCAACTGGTAGGGTCTCAAGTCTGCCCGCACCCCCATGCAGGTCGGTGTCATGTACGGCAGTCCCGAGACAACCAGCGGTGGCATGGCGCTCAAGTACTACTCAAGCGTGAGTGCAGCACAGCCCTAGCCATGTCACAGCCCTGCACCATGAGGCAGCCCGGAATGATGCGCATCTGTGCTCGGCAAAAGACCTGCCACAGTCGCATTTGCTGGCGTTTAGCTGCTACCTTGTTGTAACCATTCCGTTACTCTTTGGCTTGCACAGTTGCTTTCTAATCATCAGGAGGTAAGGCACAGACGCGGCATACTCGAGCCCTGACTTCTGCTGACACCATCCTGACCAACTCTGGACAATCTGTCCTTGTGGTGTGCCTCAGGTGCGCATCGACCTGCGGAAGAAGGAAACCATTAAGGTCGGGGAGGAGGCCGTCGGCATCAAGGTCAAGGCAAAGATCGTCAAGAACAAGGTCGCTGCGCCCTTCAGGTGAGCAGTACTTCAAGACTGCATGCTCTTATCATGTCCACGCCAGGTGTTGAAAGGCGGCATCCAGAGGCAGGGTGAAAAGAACAGTATACGACTTGCCACCTGTACCTGAAGTTCAAAGGCACAAGGTCAAGGTCTCTGACGAAATCACTCTTCAAAAACAAAACCTGGGCATTCAGATCAGGCGACCACTGCACATATGCATGGAGGATTGATTGAGATTCAGGCATCCGCTTTCAGTGACATTTAACTGGCAATCCATTCAGTTGTCAATTGCACTCTATTGTGTGCCTGATGTGCTTGCTTGTACGCGCGTCCAGGGAGGCCATGTTTGACATCATCTTCACACGCGGTATTGACACCATGGGGGCTCTCATGGACGCCGCCGAGGAGATTGACGTCATTCAACGCCGGGGGGCGTGGTATTACCTGGGGGAGAAACGCCTGGGGCAGGTGGGAGGGGGAGAAGGGGCACAATGCAGGGCTGGTAGGTGACAATTAAGTGCTCAATCGAGCTGGCATGCTTAATTGATCATCTGCCCCAACATGCCACTGCACTTACGGAACAATGGGCATCTGGCGAGGTCCGACAGGCTGGTTGTTCACAACCTTTGTCACACAGGACGGGGGCAGAAATCACAGCATGTTGCAGATCCTGTTTGTTGCTTTGAACTGCTCGTGTTCAACTGCTCATGTACATGTTGCAAGTATTCCTGCTGTGTGTTGGTGCGCTCAGGGTCGCGAGCGTGCCATGGAGCTGCTCCGCTCCGACCCAGCGCTGCTCAAAGAGCTGCAGGACACCACAACGGCCGCGCTGACCGCAAACCCCGAGGCCGTCTTGGCGCTGGGCGATGAGGTGGGGGCCGAGGGGGAGGTTGAAGACATACCTGAGGACGCGGGGACACCAGAAGTAGAGTGACGGCCTCCAGCAGTGGCCAGTTGACAGCTTGGCGTACCACTTGCTTCGCGGCTCAGTCACTGCACCTGCAAATTCGAAAGTCCAAGCTTTCGTTCCTGTGATTGGTTGGGAAAAGTTGTGTGGACTGAAAACAGACAAACACAAGACTAGTGTTGGAGATGTGAGTGAGAGTGCACGTTGACCCGGCTGGACCTTGAACCAATCGTGTGTGACGTGTAAGTTGGCATGCTGAGGTTTAGTTGGTCCTGTTGAATTCAGGCGTGCGTATAAAACTACCGGACCTTAGGCTTGTTATTCCTTTCAAATGTTACTTGGGCTTGAAGCATGGTCGGGCTTGGTTCTGTCAGGCTTTCTACGCTGGGATGTCGCCGTTGTGAGTGGCATACAGTCAGTTGAAGTTGAGTGGCTGCTAGCTAAATGTAAAACCAGCAGTGTAACGGACGCTACTGTAAAAAACAAAGTGGTTTGAGACAGGCGGTTCTAAGATCACACACACGTGAACTGTCCCAGAACTGGCAAACTTTTTTTTTTTTACTGGACGATCCTCAAACAGACAGATCAAACGTACAGCGACGCCTTTACTCACATACAAGTGAAACAAGGTGCGGACATAGGAATGCATGTTTTGAATGATGTAAAAAAAAAAAGATGTTTGACAGTTCTGGGACAATTTCCTGGAATAGCACTGGAACCAGTGTGGGAACAGGGACAAGGTGACGACCTCAGGGAATTGGAGTGTGGGCATGGCAAGAGATTGCAAATATTGCGTCTGCATCAGTGTGGCGTGACACTGGGATGTGCTGTTGGTGTCTGAACTGGTACACGTCCAGTGAGAGGTATACCAGGTCTCAGAACTCGGTAATGTAAGTCGCCACCAAGTGCTCCAGTTGCCTGACTCTCTTAAGCATGCTCGTGTTCTGCGCCCGTAGACGCCCCACAGCCTGTCACGTGACAACGTAATGCACCGCCGACACCCTGCTGACGCTGTCGCACTGGCTTGTGACGATTGCGTATTGTTGCTGTCGCACACCCTGTGCAACCTGACATACAACCAGACAACACGTTGTCACGCGCGCATATTCCGCGTCCGTGACCCGTGTCGCTTCGTACCTGCTGCATGGCATCGCAGAGGCCGCAGCCACCGCCTTGCGAAGGGATGGCGCAGGCAAGAGAGACTATGCATGCAGCTGCACCTGGCTAAGGATGCCTGACATGCCTGATGAGCTCATTGTGATTTCAAATTGACCTCGTGCTGCCTGGCAAGTAATGCCCTGACATGCCTTATGCTTGCTGCAGGCCACACTGCCTGCCACAATTTTTGTGCGAGGTGTCGAATGCAAGCAAGCAAGTTCTGTATCCGTGCAACGGACCATAAACCTTGACAGCAAAATTTTAATCGGTTGCTCAGCCGCAGGCAAGTCCATCCACCTCACCCACAGCAGTACAGCATTAGTTCTTCCCTTCTTACCAATACCTTGCATAAGACTCAGGCCTATCTGACGAAGCCCCATCGTCTAACACCAGCACTATTGCGTTCAACACAAATATACTGAAGAGACGATGTAATGTCTTTGACAGTCACGCTGGTATGCGGTTCATGCTGGCATGCGGTACCGTCATTGTCACCTCGTTGTGGATCCACCTATCTGGCACTGCATTTGTGGATATGGCTCGGCAGTGTGCGAAATGAACATGTGCGTAGTGACAACACGGCAAGCGTCCGCCCATCATCTGGCCGCCTCTTTACTGGGAGTTATCCAGTGTGACCTTGATGGTGGTGCCAGGGTAGATCACGCTGTTGGCATGGTCCATCTCAACCAGTGTGGGAAACGTCTGCGAAGGTTTACCCTTCTAGCCTTAACTGGTTATATACATCTCTCTGGAGAGAGAGACGTACTACAGTGGCTCAATACATGTATGCTTGTTAAGTGGTCCATAGTATAGTGGTCCATCTTAAGACTGTTGGTGAGGCCACCAGGGAGCTTCATCCCGTCCGGGACCCGGACGTTTTGGTCGATTCCCGGAATCCTCTGAATGGGCAGTCCAGCGAAGCCGGATTTTTTAGCCTGCAAAGCAGGCGTTGTCCGGGCACATGCCCGGACCCCATCGGCTAGCCAGTGCCATTTATAGCGGGGCTCAATAGAAACATACGTAAACTTTTTTACTTGCATGATAGAAAAGTATTATTATCTCTTGAGGCAACACTGCGTGCTTGGAAGCTAGGTGAGCACCAGGAAGCAGTGCAACACACCCTGCTCACAGGCAGTGCCGTGCTCATGACACGATGAAATCAAGTGATGAAATAGTTATGACATTCGTACTTTGCACCCTGCTACCAGTGAGCTTTCTTGGCTTAACATTTGTCAGGCGCGTAATTCTTGAAGAGATATTGTGTCTAGCTGCAGTACCGTGGGTTAAACTATGAAAAGCCATGTAATGAGGATGTTGATGAGCTAGGCTGGGTTCCAACGACCTGACAACCACCTTTCGCTTGTCGATCAGCCCTGCTATACCACTGATGGGACTGCTGGACTGGTGGGACTGCTGGACTCGGATGTGTAACTCGGCCGCCCCACAACCTCCACTGCTCAGACTGTGGCGGTGACAGGAGCATTTGCACACCTCTGCATGCCGGAATACAGTGCCAAACTCATGGAACTCAAGTAACACATTTGCGTAGCGTGCTGAGGTTAACCAGCTTCAATCCTATGAACTTGTGAACCAATCCTATGACTGGTCACGGTACGGTATGAGGTGCACAGCTGCTATGATACACTTGTGTGACGCCACGCTGCCAGAACTACAAAGTCTGCGATGCAAGGAAGTCCATGGTCAGCCAGGGGAAATGGCGGAACAATGTGGCAGGGGGCCATGACAAAGGCTGCAGACAGCAGAACACAAACAACCCAACTACCTGTAGGACGCTTGTTATATCAGGACCTGCTTGGCTGTTAGACCTCATGTCTGCTCTTAGTTTGCCCTGCTCTAACTAAGGGCATGACGGGATGTTACCATGCCAGCGTTGTCTACGTGTATACATCTCGTTTTCTGCAACACAGCAGCCTGCAAAACCAAGTTTCTGGCTCCCCTCAGCTGAATGAAATCATGCCACTGAAAGTTTAACTTTCTTCAAACTTTTTAAGTCTCTTGCT
The DNA here is from genome assembly GCA_004335635.1 of Chloromonas sp. AAM2. Classification (NCBI taxonomy): domain Eukaryota; kingdom Viridiplantae; phylum Chlorophyta; class Chlorophyceae; order Chlamydomonadales; family Chlamydomonadaceae; genus Chloromonas; species Chloromonas sp. AAM2. The sequence continues at coordinate 3,582 of QAXH01000769.1, read as the reverse complement.
TCAGGTCAAGAATCCCAGTGAAGCTTCTGTGCCTGTCCCGAGCCCCAGGACAATTTCTGTGCCTTTAGCTGGATGGATTCCTGCCAATGCAACAACATGTCCTGTTCTGAACCAACACGGTAACTCGACAGACTCCAACTTCAGTCCAAGGAGCCCAGCGACGCCTCTCCGTGAGCTTCTTCCAGGTCCAGGTCAGCTCCAGCCTCCTCCTCCTCCTCCTCTGTCCCTGTGACCCCGGGTCCGCGTGCATCCGCTGGCAGCTGTGTGCGGTAGAAGGAAATGTACGACGTGTACAGCCGGCCCTGCGCACGACAGGCGGAGGGTTTGGTGCATCTCCCAAGTGCTTATGTTGGAGGCTAAAACATGACAGTCAAGGTCAGGACGCCCTGTGCGGTCTCCTGGAGCCCTCAGTCCCACCCGCCGCACCAGTTCCCCCTCGGTTGCCTCTGCGTCCATGAAGTCCAGGTCCCAGCCCTGCACATTGCCCGCTCGCACCTGCACACGGTCACAACGGTGGGACAGGATGGGAAGGCCGAGTGCATCGCTTCATCAAGCGCTTCCTCATGCTATTGGATGGATCAATCGACAGCGCAAGCCGGACAAGTCACCCGAGCAGCTGCGTGCCATGCTCCTGACTGACTGCCCCTTTGCGAGCCATGAATGTGCAATGCATGGGGTGGTGGGCATAAGCAAGAGCCGGGTTCGGCAGCCGATAGCACTAGATGTCCCCAGTGACCGAGGCACAGAGGCATCACAACACACGTCAACTAGCACTGGTTGAGTGCCCGAGATAGGGGACAGTGCCAGCACAAGCGCCAGCAACCTGGGTGCAGGTGTGGTCTGATCAGTGGTGATGGCCTGGTGCACGTACCGACTCCGCCACGTGCATGCCATGCACGCGCACCCCCGCCCCGCCCCTTCCGCCCGCCATGACGAATGCGAACACGGGAGGCAGCGGCAAGAAGGGGCCCTGGGCGCCGCCATCCACGGGAGAGACAGCGATGGACATCTGCTGGTCCGTGGTGAACGAAACAGTGAACTGCACACAGGAAAGCAGGGACGCGACAATCAGGACAATGAGACCTGTTCAAGTTGACCTGTTGATGCTCAGACCTGCACATCACTGCCTGGTTCGTAAGTTACTGACTGGAGATTGTTGAATAGCAGATCAGACGAAATGCATGATCAGGCACACATGCTCACAGCATTCCAGGGCAATTTCGGCTCCATTGCCCTGCCTGTGTTGCCCCACCTGTTGCAGTCCCGCCTCCGTGAGCTTCCTGAACATGTCCCGCTCGTCCCTGGCGCCGGTCCACAGCTCCACACCGGGTGGCGAGCGCACGTGCAGGTCCCGGATCAACGGCGCCCAGGCGCCCAGGTGGACGCGGGCGGGCCGCATCTCGCACTGCTCAGCAGGCTTGTCGGTGCCAACCTGCAGCGCCAGGTCAAGAAGCCGACCTGCGCACAGCAGGACAGGGCCATAGGGGTACGTTTGAGTGTGTGGCGCGTCGCAGCAGGAGCGAACATCATCTACGGAGCAGCACAGATTCGCAAGCACTGGATTGCTTCCTCAGAGAGCTACTTTGCCACGAAGCAGCGAGAGCTACTTTGCTACTTTGCGTACAACCGTGCCGTGCACTGCATTACAGACAGCGGCATTCCTGTACAGCGACATGAATGCACAATGGCGCGTCAACGCCCCACTCCACGCCCCACTCACACCTCACCCACTTGACTGGCCGCAATCACACAAAGTTGAAGACTCTGACTCTGTTAGAATGAGCAGGCTGCTGCCTCAAGACCAGTACTGGCAACAGAAACGGATCTACGTGTAACCCGTGCCTCCTTCCTTCCCTTGTCCCTCAGCCTCACCTTTGGGCGGCAGCTGGTCCATCTTGTCGTCCCCGATGGGTTCCTCCCTTGACCTCGGCGCGTCCATGACCCGTACCTCAAAGCCGGGGCGCACCGAGGGCAGGGATTTGAAGTCGTGCGTGTGGAAGCCACACACGCTCAGGCGCCACAGCTCAGTCAGGTTGCTCACCTGCGGGCAGCAGCCAGGTGACCTGACAGCCAGCTGGATTCGACAGAGGGCAGGCCAAAACAACATGAGATTGCCAATGAAAGCTGGCAGGGTTTCCTAGTACAGAGCAAGTCTCTGGAACTTGCATCCAACTCGTGTAGGAACTAGGATCTGACAGAGGATAGGTCAGTGATCACAAAATCAGGTTGCAATTCAAATCAGATTCCATCGGTGGCACAAGACAGCACGTCTTGCAATCGGCAGCACAGCAAAGACGTTGCGGCAAAGGGAGGGATGCTGGGCGCTCATGGCCTTTACCAGGGCCAGCAACGTATAACATCAGTGCATCGTGTTTCCAAATGGTCCCTGCTTCGCGCCTCTCACCATTTTGCTGTCGAAGTGCTGCTTGAACCCCGCCGCCATGAGCGTGACCTTGATGACCGTCAGCGGGAAGATGGGCTCGGTGAGGGCGGACTGGCTCTGGGTAAGCACTAGGCTGATCTGTGCAGGAAACACGTAAACTTGCAAAAATGTTAGTCAAAGACAACGGTCAGCTGCCTGTTGAGAGTAGACTGAGCACACCACTGTGAGTCAGAGCACAGCGGCAAAATGTAGAACATGTGCTTGCGCCACAGGCAGAGGAAGAAAGCATCAGGCGGCAGCAGGCATTGCTTGAACGGCAGTGTGAGGCACACCGGTGATGCAGGTGCGGCTCGAAGCTGTGGCATGAATCGGCATCGTTCAGACACGCCCGCAGACATGCCCACACAGAACAGCCCCAGCATGGCCTGGTATTAAGCGGTACGCCTCCGTGAGCGAGTTGATCCTGAGGCTGGGCCTGGTTCGTTAATCCAGTCTACTGAACTTCGTCTTTGTTTCATGGTAATCTGACCCATACAAGGCGATTTCACGGTTGAAGACTGGTGTCCAAGAAAAATCTTCATTTTCACGTCTTCCTGTCAAGCTTACCTTGGTGAGCTGCAGGAAGGGCGCCAGTAGCGACCGCGCCTGGCCCGCTGTCACACGCGGCGCAAGCACCTGCACAAACACGCACACACTCTATCCGACCTCTCCCACGCACTGGCCGCCTTCCATCTTGTGACACACACCAAACTAAAATGATCAAGTTGGTGCGGGCAACGTGGCACCTGTGGACCCCTTCCAAGGTAAAATCCCTGTACAACGCAGGGGCCAGAAAACAATCATGGCAAGGATGACTTCAGGATGACGGAAATAGAAGTCGAAATTGCTGTGGTCCTCACCAGGTTGTTTATCTTCCTCAGGTAGTAGTTTGACGCGTCCACAAGTGCGGGGCTGCCCAGCAGCTGCCACTGTTCCCTCGCCTGCTCCTCCAGCGCCACAGCCTCAGCGCAGCGCATGATCTGGAAGCACCGTAGGCAGAGGAGGAAGCCACCTTGCAAAATCAGTAGTCATATCAGTGTCACACCCTAGTGCGTGCATTGACTGTGAATGCTCATCTACAGTCGCATCGTTGTAGAGCCATATTAAAAGGCAGGCCTTAGCCTTGCACAGAAAAGCAGATACGTTCTGGCAAGTGCAAA
>QAXH01000764.1:0-14294 GCA_004335635.1 Chloromonas sp. AAM2 | reverse complement strand
CGAAGAACCAGACGCCCATCGCGCAGGCACAGAAAGCTATGATCCTGGCCCAAGGCCCGCCAATGCAGGGCCTGTTCAATGCAGGGTGTGGCAGTTGACTCAGAAGCACGGGTGGGCCTAGCGGACCCCGCCTTCTGCCGCGCCCTTCATGCCGCCCTCCGGGCCCTGACAGACACAATGGGCATTGAGTCCTTCAACGTGGGCATACTCAACGTACCCTGTGCCACAGCAACCGCAGCCAGTTCATCCCCAGTCCAGTCTGGTGGTTCCACCGCCCCTGGCGCAGTCAGTCCTCAGCCCCGGATGGTGCTGGCACGCGTGGTCAGCCGGGGGCGCATGAGCCAGCCTGCCTCTGACTTTGGGTGCTTGGAGGTGGGTGGACACTTGCTGGTGCAGCGGTCAGATAGCTGCAAACACCCTGCCTGGCCCTGCCGACCATGTAGTGTCTGTGCTTGTGGTTGCGTGCTAGCATGTGTGCAGGTGCGAATTTGTTCGTTGCACGTGTGCCAGTGGCCGCACACGGACAGTCCTGCATTTTGCATGTGTGCTGCCATGTGTCTGCACCATGTGCCCGTGGGGTAGAAGAGGTTGTGATCGGGCAGTAACTCAGGCAAGGAGGCAGGAAAAGAGCATGGCGTACAGCAATGGGTCCTTCTTGACGACAGACGTTGTTGATACCACAGCCTGCTGTCAGACACCACATTGCCTTCATTTTGTTTTGTGCTTGCATCTTTGTCAAGAGGCCACAGGAGCCTGTCCAAGTTGTCTGCATGCATGTTGTATATGGCAGGTGTTTGTGGGTCAGCTGGTCAGATAGAAAATCTACAACTCACATTTGCCAGACCAGTCAGCACACCAAGCTGGTCGTGTCAATTGTTTTTGCCAATGTTCCGGAGCGCAGTCGGCACACGCCGCAATAAGTACATTGTATGGCAATGCATTATGCTGCCATAGGCGTTATCCAGGAGAAACACGTGCCTTAAACATCCCCTTGGCGATATGCAGCCAAGGATTGACACGTCACAGGCGCTACTCTCACTCTGACGTCACAATGCTCACAATGCTCACAATGCACCGCACACAATGTTAACTGTGAAGAGGTCGAACAAGAATGGTTCTGCATTGCTCACGCGGTACAGGTGGTTGGCGGTGCGTCCATCGGCCACACCGATCCTTACAAGGTCATCGCTGCCGTGGAGCAGCAGTTGCGCGACTGCTTGATTGATGATAATCTCCTATTGTAATCTGCAATCAGCATGTTGTGATTCAATGCACGAGATAAGCCAGTAAGAGCAGGATGCGCACGTGATCGACTGTGTTTTACCTGTTCTGCCTAGCATGGATGTGACAGTAGTAGTACAGAGGCACTGTTGAAATACCTAGGGTTTGGTTAGACATCACCATCTCGGCGTCTACTTACTGACTGACTGACTGACTGGCTGTCACTGTGAACACAACATGTTGATCTGCTGGTCCTATTATTACACTATTGTTCCAGGGGCGTTTTCCCTGCCACACAGGCAGAATCCAATGAGACTGGTGCTCCCCTCTGCTGTTGGTCGTCCTCTGCACATGTGGTTGCCTGCACAGGCCTGTGTGTCGCTCCACCCTGTGCTGGGGCATGCCAGTGCCTTTGCTCCCTTGCCTTGGCCTCTGACACGCCAGTATCGGGCCCTTGAAGAATGTGATTGAGCCTTTCGACCCTTAATACCCCCTTCTGGACCGTTCAACCTTCGACCCTCTTCGGCCTTCTCTCAGGGAACTTATGGACTGCAGCTGCAGCCATGGCTCAGTTTTCTGCTGGTCGGGTTTTTTTCCTCAGTTGACCACCGGCTAGCGGGTTTTGCGAGCGTGCCGCAGAGACCTCCAAGAAGTGCCCAGGTGAAAAGGGCTGTTGCAAGATATGTGTTTGTTCCAAGAACACAGTTCATCTTCAAAACGCGCGATGTAGCATTTTTCGTCTTGTACTTGCTATACAAGGCATGGCAGCAACAGTGGCACTTTAAAACAGCAGGAGAGCCCTTGTTTCAAGCAGCTTTCTCATCACTGGGTTACGACCAGTGCTACCGAAATGTAACCAGATGGGCGTGTTAACGAGGGCCGTGGACCCATGGTTAAGGTTGCTTATGCTTGTAGGCGTCCAATTTCTGCGACACAAGAGTTCACAGAAATACTCGAACAAGAACTTTGCTATGCGTGAGACCAGGGTTTTAATGTGCTCCAGGGTTTTAGGTACTTGTCACTACAGTGTGGATCTAGGGCAGTGGGCTCTCTGAATCCCCTTGGCTCTGTGTCTACGTGTGTATGCTAGCCTGCTGCAACCCTTGGACTTGGCCAGTCTACCAATGGCACAGCTCGACAGGCTCTGGGACTCGAATGCAGAATACATCTCTCTGCACGAACCACGCAGGCAACCAAAAATGTATTTAGAACTGGACAAACGGTGACCCGAACAAAGAGTTAGTTTGCACAATGGTCCTCTCAGAGGCAAGATTCCGTACACTGTACTACTAACTGCCAAATGAAGCCTCAGCAAGTGTTTTGGTGGGTGGCAGGCAAAAGATACCAGTGCGATAGAGAGTCTTGGGCAACACATGCATGTCTTGGTCGGGCGCGTTGCCGTCCAAGCACACCTACTGTGGTATGGCTGCTCACGAGCAGGGGGGGAACCAAGCCCGTCCAACTAGCATGGGAAAATATACCTGCAAGCAGTGCTGCTCTGGGGCCGCCCGATCGCAAAATGCGATAGTTCATGAGTTTTGCTAAGGTACGATCAAGTTTGCTTGGTATTTACTGCACTGCAGCGGCTGACTCGATCGTACCATAGCAAAACTCATGAACTATCGTACCACATTGTCAAATGCCACTCTCCTGAAGTCACATTAAGATTCACCATTTCGGTGTCGTCGATTTGTTCGTATTGCGCCGTTAGCCAGATCCTGCCTTTCAAAAAGCCACCTGTGAAGGAGCTGAGCACACGGGTCCCCGGGGTCCAGTCCCCTCGGGACAACGCGGCAAGTCGTTTCAACGGATTTTTGGCCTCACTGGGCCTCACTTGCTTTTGGTTTTCCAACCTGATTCTTGTACTTGTCCAGCTCAATTTTTTTTTTTACAATGCACACGTGTCCTGAACTCTCCATCAGTCGTTTTTCACCCGGGTAGCAATCAGCTTCATCTATGATGTCCGTACTGGCACGTATGGCTTATGCCTTAAAACAGAATAATGAAATAGGGGGCACGTGCCTAGATGCAGTGTGCGGAAATAGGTATGCACAATGTCGAAACTGGGCGCTGAGGGCAGACCTGGGCATTAGCTCCTGGACTCCTGCTATTTGCAGCAAAAGCTGCTATGGCAGACATGGGAAAATCACAATCCCATCCACGCACTGGCTGGTCATAATGACACTCAAAATGGCATTCTGCCAGACCCTTCCGCCAAGCAGCAACAAATCACTGTTCCATGTCTGCAGCTGTTGTCCTTGGCACCATCGTGTTTCCGACACATCCACAGTCCCACCCTGCGGCACCAGATCAGTCCACTCCTATTAGGCTCAGTTGGCCACGGTGAGCTTGCAGCTTGCTGGCAAGACCACCTGCTTGCCCAGGCAGGCAACGTAGGCAGCGTCAATGTTGCAACCGCCCCGGTCCTGCAGAATGAACACAACATGCAGGGACGGTGGACGGGCAAAGAACATTTACAGTTGCTTATAGCTAGCTGCACGCCAACATCTCAGCCGCCTGCACTCCCTGCCCATACTCGGGTTTGCATTGCCCACAACATGAAATCCCGTAACAAAGCACGTGTGTATGCCTGCCGCCTCTCATTCCGTCCATGCATGCCTCACATCACGTCCACGCCATGTGCATGCCGCCGCACCTGGTTGTATGCGGGGCGCATGTCCTCGGCCGCTGTCAGCTTGACCAACAAAGCGTTGGCAGCCCACTGGTGGTGCAGCCTGCGACGACACAACAAGTCAGCGCGCACTCTCTTGATCATTTTGAAATCTACGTACTTGAGGCAGCCCTCAGGCAGCCTATTCTTGCAACGAGTTGAAACTGGGCAGCTTGCACTGGGTCCTGTCCAGGCTTGCATGTTAATGTGCGTGTCGCCTGTGTGACCCACCTGACATGCAGTGTGGTGTCGCCTGTGTGACCCACCTGACATGCAGTGTGGTGTCGCCTGTGTGACCCACCTGACATGCAGTGTGGTGTCGCTTACCTGACATGCAGTGTGGTGTCGGTGTGTGCGGTGCCCGAGCCCCAGCCAAAGACGCTGCTGACCTGCGCAACACACGCGTGCACCCGATCCACGGCTTGCCAGCATGCACAATGCTCCGACAACATGGTGTGGCATGTCATGATGGACGGCCCTCCTTCCTGCGTGCCTGATGTAAGCTGCCACCAAAGTGCTTGCATTCAAGCAAGCATTGTTGACGCATAACCAGGCAACTCGCCATGGCACCAGTCATGGCCTGCATGGTAACCCACAACCCTACTCTGATGCAAATAGCCAACACGTATAGTAAGCCAGGATACTACCTTGACCCAGCCAGCCGCACCTCTGGGGCTGCGGCGGGCAGCGAGTGTGAGAAGGGGAAGCTGGGCCCAGGCGCCTCCCACATGCCTCGGGTCACGGGCACTGGGGCTATGGGACACGCCAGCCCCGGCCCCGCACCCCTAAGGGCTGCCGCGGGATCTGCGGATGCGACTGCAGGGGCGGCGGGGTCAGCCTGCTGTGGCTGGGCTGCTGCAGGCCTTACTGTGCGCACCGGTGATGCTGACGATGCTGATTGGTCGCAGGCTGGCTGGCTACAGTTGCTGTGCAGCAGAGCAGCACGAATGCGGGACCAGTCCCATGCTGGCACCGGGACGCTCCGCCCTGTGAATAGCACGGGTTGGCTGGGCGTGTGCAGGCTCGGCTTGCCGTCAGCTGGCGGCCCTTGGCTAAGGTGGTGAACCCTAGCGTCTGCTGCATGCCCCGCTTGCCCTGGAGAGTGGGGCACAAGCTGTGGTCCCATGTAAGTGATTTGAGAGTGCGGGCTGTTTGCCTGGCCCAGCGGATTGACCCACAGACCCAGCTCTTCACAGTCAGCAGCCGCACCATCGGACAGCTCATGCAGTAAGCCATGCAGCGACAGCAATGTCGGTGTGGAGATGGAGCAGTGGGGTGGCTGCGGGAATGAAACAGAGCGACACTTGTGCGCACTATCGCTGCTGCTGCCGCCACCGCTACCACTGCTCCTACGGCTGGTGCTGGGGCCTGCGTTGCTGGTTGCATCAGGGGTGGTTGCGTGTAAGCTCTTATGTCCAGTGAGACTCATAGGCAACGGGGAGGGTGCATCTGAGCTGGAGGATTGTCGCCTGGATGCCTGCTGCTGCTGCCCCAGGGTCTGCGCTGGTGTGAGGCGCAGTGCTGACAGCAGTAGGGGGTCCGACAGCAGGCGCCGCCGGAGCGCCCGGTCCGACCCCGCAAGCAGCACACCCCGCTCGCCCGGCCCCACCTGCTGCCCTCCCAGCCCATCACCAGCAGCTGCCATCGGGGCGAGCACGTGGGTGTCAGTACCGGGTGGCAGGGGCATAAGAGGGTCGTTGTGCGCAGCCCATTGCAACAACGTCTCATATGAATCTCCGCCGACCTCCTGCCCCTCTGCCAGCCCCTCCTCCTCCTCCACCTCCTCTGCTTCCTCCTCCTCCTCTTCCCCACCAGGCGTACCCTCTGCCTCGGTGTGTCCCACAGCCGCTGCTGTTGCCATGTCCACCTGGCCTGGCAGGCTGAATTCAGAGCTGGAGCCTGGGGCTGGAGCTCCAGTGTCGCTCACTGCCCGGCTGGCTGGAACGCTGCCACTGCTAGTTCCGCTGCTGGTGCCAGGGTCCACTGGAACCTGAGCCAGAGCACCCTCGATGATTTGGTTGACCACGGACTGTGCGGCATCCTGCACCGCACAACAACCACAGCAACAGTAGTCCATGCTGTAGCTACGTCACGTGCCATACAGCTGGGCCCATAAGCACAGCAGGCTGACAGTCAGCGGGGCATGTGATGCCAGGGGCACAGCCAGCTGGTAACCGTTGTGAGGTTCTGCCAGCTTGTCACACGTGCCCTTGTCCCAACCTGCAGGGCTGCCATGGCCTGCTGTCGCCTGATCCGCTTGTGCAGCGACAACTCACGACGGTCGTAGTACCTGAGGGCAAGGCACGTGCACGACGCATTGTTCACTGAACAAGCAACAGCAATCACTGCCAGGCCCTGCCTGTCATGCAGAAGCAGGGGATGCCAACCGTTCTGCATCAACAATGGCAACCAAGCACGTGCCATGAGAATGCCGGGTCCATGTACACCAGCCACAGCAGCATTTTGCTTGTGCATGAGCATGTGGCGGGTGCAATGCCACCATCCATGTGTCCCATGCAGCATGTGGTCATGGTGTACCTGAACCAGATGACGGGATGCACGCTCGCATGCCACTCGCCAGCGCCCTGTGCTGCCCTGTCACCAGCATCAGACGGCAGGCGGGCGGGTGTGGCGGGAGAGCATGGAGCTGCAGCCTCGCCAACATCCGCCCTGCGGAACTCCACCCACTCGCCCACATGCGAGCAGAAGTACCCGTGGACGGGCGGCAGGGCCCCGCGCGCCGCAGTCATCAGCACCTGGGCCGCCGTGGTGATGCCAGACAACTCCTATACGGCAAATCAATGTTCAGGGCTGGACTGCTAGCCAAGCCATACACAGTAAAGCATGGTTGTTCATGTGCTTGGCCGGGGCAGTGATGTGCAGCTGTACACGATGCTGTTGCTGCACAAGCGTCTGAGAGTGCTGTCTGCTCAACTTAGTTACTTCTGTTGTGCGGGCGAACGCAGCTAGCAACACCACAAGCTGGTGGTTCACATCTCATTGCCCGTTCACACGGTGATCAGTCATACAGCTGGCATCACCAACATGATCTACCTCTCAAAACGTGGCCAGTGGTGTGGCTCCTGATATAGTGTGATGTGGTTCCTGACAGTGTGACAGCTCACCGTGATCCATGGGTGATGTGTGACATCCATGAGCGAAGCGGCCTGTGTTATCCAGCTGGCCTGCCCCTCAGCTCCGGCCCTGTCTCCCTGATGGCCCGCCGCCAGGGTGGCGGCGTACACAGCCCCGCTGCGCACCGGGCACGTGACGGTCTCATGCCGGTCCAACTGAACCTCAGAGAACACACCTGCATGGAAGTGCGGCGGCATGGACAAACAGTAAGTTTAGGAATTGTGTACAGCTAAGAAGCATGTGGAGTCAAGCCGTGTACGCCTTGAAGCGTAGCCCAGAGCAATTGCTGGTCTCCTGCTGCATTGATGCCACAACTGTCCGTCAATGTTGGCTGCGTGCCGTGTCCTGGCCATGCAACTGAAAGAGCACTGATGCGACCTGGTTTGTGTGACTGGTCCGCACCTAGGCTGCAGGGCTTTCCAGGGTCAGCCTGCGGTGCGGGTTGCATCCCGTGCAGCACGCGTCTGTCCACCAGTCGCCGGCCCGTGTGCGGATCCAGGGCGCACAGGTCCAGGGGAGCGCGCGGCACCTGACCATGCCACACCTGCCAGGCAACGTTATGCACCTGCACAACAAGCAATGGATGTTCAGAGTTGACGGCGCAACGGAGTTTGGCGGGGCACGGAAGAGAAAGGGGGTGCAATTGCAGTTGTGTCAGCATGCAAGCTGCAGCCTATGTAAAGATAGCGTTCTGAGTGGCGTTCAAATCACTTTACAAGGGTGCAGAGTGGCCACTGAAAGCTTGACATCATGCAAGCGTCAGTGTGTTTACAGGCACAGATGCAACGCTTCTGGTCTGCTTGCCTGACAAGCTCGTCACCTGGTGAATGTCCTCGTCGCTGGTGACTGCCTTGATGATACTGCGGCCCCAGTCCAGGCCCTGCGCCATGTGGTTGTACGCATGAACGAACAGGTCCTCCAGACCTGTGCAGGGGCAAGGGCACCACGGGCAGGGTTGAAAGAGGCCTGGCAACAACACAGCATTGGCAGCGACAGCAAGCCACATGCGGGAACACGTACTGTTGCTGTCCTGAAAGACCCTAGCAAGTGAACCACTGAACCGTCTGGGATGGTGTTGAGCCAATGAGCCATTCAACCGGCAACACAGCGGCAGCAGCACCAGCAGGGCACCACGCAATGCCTGACCATCCCTCGGAAAGTCCTGAAACCCTGGTAGCCTTGCAGTACTGCGTCACATCTAGCTCATCCAGCGTAGTGGTGCATCTTAAATGCCCATCCAAGACTTATATTGCCTGCCAATCTGACCCAAGTCTCCCGTAACGTGTGCAGACGGTGTGCAGACAAACACCGCCTGCACACTTCTGTTTCATCTGTTTTGTGCGACGCCCAGATGTAAAACGACATGCCTTCAACATGGCCTGGCACTCCTCGCCCGGTCTTCCTTAGCGCATGCAGCATGTGTGTCAGGTGCGCACACCTTTGGTTGAGCATGCCTCCAGGCGAGTGCGTGCGGCGGCCAGGCATGCGGGCGGGAGGTAGGGCAGGGCGCCCAGCCGAAGGGCCGCCAGGGTCAGCGGCCGCAGCATGTAGGCGGCCGGGCACAGACAGTAGCGCAGCAGCAGCTCCCGGTGCTGGGCCGCGCGCGCAGCGTATTCAGCGTCCTGCAGCACATGCACATATCATGTACATTCGTACACACACCTGCTCATACCCATGCACGATGCTCACACCGAGGCATTTGACGCCTTCCGTGCCTATGGTTGGTCAAGTGTCCTACAAGCCAGTCTTGCCTGGGCTTTTAACGTCCTACAGACAGGCATATGCTTTCACGTTCAATCACTCCGTTATGCAGCTGGTGCAGCTCCCCGCTGATCAATAAGTGCTGCAGGCGGTACAACACGTAATTTAGCTCCCACCGTTTCTTTCCTGGGCACACCTCACCTGAGGGTGCAACACACTATCCCGGGCGCTCGACTGCCCACCCGATTCACGCACAGTCTGAGAGGGGCCGGCAGCTGCTGACAAAGCCTGTGCCGGCGGCACGAGCACACCCAGCACGTGTGCGTTGGTGGTGCATGCCTGGGTGCAGAACAGGCTGTTGCGTGTGGACATGCTCAGCAGATTGCCCGCCTGCAGCCAAGGCGCACGAGGCACACTACACTCAATTGCACGGCCCACGGACTGTGCAAGTGCTAGCTCCAAGTGTGTCACGTGTTGTTTGGCTACCCCAGCACCTGCCTACATGAGCACACTCATGCAATAAGGTCTGTCAATGCACATGCCTCCAAACGTGTCCATCGCAAGCACGCGCGTGGCTGACACCCATAAGAAGACATTTCACCAACCTGCTCTGTGACAAAAGATATCACCAACCAAATATTTGCGTTACTCAGGCTTGGCCGGTTTGGTTGCATAGCTATGCGATGCCCGAGCATAACGTGATTTGCATCCCACATGGTCAACCGTTGGCTTGCCACGCACCCAGTACTCCTGGAAGGGCTGGTCACATCCTTGGTCTGTGAAGACAGCCTGGAAAGGCAGCACTCCCAGGCTGCAGCGACCTGAGAGCTGGTCGTACACCGCCAGCAGATCCCGCCCCTGCATGTGAACAGTTGCAGATTGGCCAATCTAAAGCAGCCATGTTTTTTTAATTTTTGGACAGTACGCTTGAGCGAAAGTTGTTACAAAATTTACACTCAACAATCGCTTTAGGAGTTGATGCACAGAGACGAGGTGATGGGGCCATGGGTGCCGGTGGACATGCGGACGCTCTTCCTTCATGCCCTCTCAGAACATCTGGGTATACCATCTAGAATAGTATGGCTTTTGTCACAGTATGACGCAATCAGGGCTGCACTGCTGCTGCTGAGCAACACCTGTCTTACCACCAACTGTTGATTGTGTTTGGAGAAGCAGCAGGGTTTCCCGGTGTCCCTGCGTTTGGCCGGTCGACTTTTCCTCACCCACCTCCAGCAAAATCCCAAAATCATGATGGATATGGCGCTTCCAAACGCTGTCCTCAGCGCCTATTCTGTGTAGGCGTTGACAGGTGCATCGTACGGACCTCAGGTCACCCACGGACAGAAACGACAAGACCTTGCCAAGGCACAAATCATCAAGACGCTCAAGAGGGAACATTGTGTGCCAAGCAAATCGCCAAGCAATCAGAAGCGAGCTCCCAAACTTATCCCGGCTATCCGGGTTCACGTGGCAACCGATCCAACGGCCAACAACAACAGGATTAGGCGCCCGGTAGCAAGATGCTCGCACTTGATGTCGAGGTAGAGTGTGCCTCAGGCTGCAAGCATTGCGAGTTGAAAAAGCGCGAGGGCCGCAAGTGCAGACACTTTTTAGGCACAGATCTGTCTGACTGCGCGTTCCTTCAGTCAGCCCTTTTTCAGCCATGGTCTGCATCAGGCCAGCTACGGTGGATGATCTCTTGCAGGTTGGTGATAATCAGCTCAACCGAATGGAAATGCTGCAGTTTCAGGCAGTGCAGACCCCATTATCATTCGTTGCTGCCCTCTGACTGCAGATGCAAAGATGTAACCTCTTGTGGTGAGCATGCAAGCCCAACCCTAGCACATGATGTTTGGAGCTTGTCCATGCGGGCAGCCATGCAGTCCACCTCTTATGCATGTAAGCTGCTCCACATCGCCTCCTAATGCCTTGTCCTGTTTTCACTCGTTTGCCTGCTGCGTAGCCTTCCAGAAAACTATCAGATGAAGGTGGGTGCCGAAGCCTGGTGTGCTGGCTATGCTTTTACAACAGCTTTGCCCTAATCATGCTTGTTTGCAAGCTTTGACTGTTACGCACAGCATGCAGTCAGGCCACGTCCTACACATGGACGTGATCCATGCAAAAGCTGCACAAATTGCCAGTGACTCAAGGCCCAGCTTGATTGTTGCACTTTCCTGTTGCCCTCAGTACTACCTGTACCACATACTGAGCTGGCCCCAGCTTCTATATGTGGCAGAGGACTATGACGGGCGCATCGTGGGCTATGTGCTGGCCAAGATGTCAGTGGGGGGGCTGTGAGTCAGCGGGGGCTGGGGTTTGCACAACAGCAGCCGCACATGTTTTCTCTCTTAGCTGCCGGCTGTTAACGTGCGGTGCGCATAACACTATGAGCATAATATATTGCTCATTGATTGGTATACACACCAGGCAATGGCAATGGCTGGCATGTGATCCCATCGCCGCGTAAGTCCTCCTGGGCGCTGGTGCCTTACCAGTCAGGACACTCGTTCAATTCTGTGTGTGGTTGCAGGGATGAGGACAGTACAGACATCCACGGCCACATCACTAGCTTGGCGGTGGCACGCACACATCGCAAGCTGGGATTGGCAACGCGCTTGATGCAAGCAACACGCAAGTCTTGCAGTAGCCCCTGTGGACCTGTGACCAGATTTGCTCAGTGCCAGTGCCCTTCTTCTGATGCAGACACCTCACGCAGGGCTGGATGTCAGGGGAACTCACGGCGTCACACTTGCTGCATCACATGCTGGCATCGCTGCATCGTAGCTTGCTCATTTTCTCTGTCTCGTGGATTGACATTGAGGAAGAGTGCCGTGGCCTGCTGCATTTGTGTGTCTCATGCTGCATTGGATTTCGCCTGCTTGTGCCACTTTGCAGATGCGGCGATGTTGTCAGTGTTTGGCGCTGAATACGTTTCACTGCACGTGCGTGTGACAAACAAGGTCGCCTTCCACTTGTACACGCACACTCTGGGATACGAGTGAGTGCTGACTGAGGCAGCCGGCAAGCAACCGCTGTGGCCGCAAAGGCTGTGACAACCGCCGTTCTCTTGTAGCAGGCACAGCTTTGATCTGACATCATGTGCCCTTTCATCCTTGCAACCAGAACCCACTCTATTCAGGCACAGCTCTTCGTGTTCACACCAATGACTTTCGTGTCCTGCTTGCCACTAGGATTCATGACAAGGATGCCAAATACTACGCCAATGGAGAGGACGCATACGAGATGCGCAAGTACTTGCAGGAGAGCAAGCGCAAGGAAAGAAAGGCGATTGAGAAGGCGGCTTGAATCTCCTGAGATGACTGAGGCAGCCTATGGCAGCCAGGATTCAATTGACAAAATCGGGTGGTACAGAAAAAAAGAACCTCCACCCCACCCCACCGTCAAAAGAAAAGTTTGCCAGTATTACAGACCTATTCACACAAATTGTCCCAGAACTGGCAAACTTCTTTTTTTTTTTTACGGTGACTGATCCTGTGACTGATGAGGGAAAGTGAGCTCATTCTTCTTTATGATTTGACTGCAGTTGACCACTGACATCCTTTTGAAATGGGTTTACAAACCAGGTCTTGCATTGCCTTGCAAAGCCCAAGACTGTTGGACGATGGCTGGTAGTCATGCCTAGTGATGAGTGCAAAGGAATGGTTTGGGGATCCGTTTCGTCCGGACTACAGATATATCGTCCTGCTGGATGCATGGCTGAGGCCAGCAAACAGCGGACTCGATCGTGGACTGAAAACCTTTGCCAGTGCACGACAGGGCTCTACTGGCAAGCTGGAGACAACATCAGGCTATAGCACGAGGTGAGCAGCAAGTTTCAACCCATAAGCTTGATGACCGTATCCACATCAGTGTGTACATACCACGGGTCCTTGAGGCACAAACACTGTGTGGTGGAGCTGACCGTTCACTTGCATGCAACAACGAACCACCAGAGCAGCAGGATGGCCAGGTGTACAACACGTCCAGACCCATCAATAGCAGTGCAGGAAACAGCACGTGCCGTTTCGCAAGGATGACATGAGTATGGCACGGACCAGCCTGAACTTGTATCAAAGAGGCAGGTGTGAAATGCCATGGGCGGCCACTGCTCTCCCAGAGTTGTGCAGACCCGGTCTGTTCAAAAGCTAACTGAGAATCTATATTGTGTACGTGCACGTTCCTGTGCTCGGCTCCTGTCCACTCAAGCCTGGTTGCGCCAAAGCTCAACTTCAGAATGCACAGCTAAGTAATCGCCCAGTCACAAGGTCATGACTTCGCTTCCAGACAGGTACACATTGGTTGCGGCACCGCACACCGGAGCCCTATTTGCCACTTGCAATGTAAATGCGCATCTAACCTATTTTAGGCCTTGTCGCCTGCCTATATTGCTATATGAGGGTTGGTACTGGTCTGCTTGTCACTCGCCACTGTGCACTAAGAACCAGCACATGTCAAACACCTGTTTCTTGGCTGGTGGCCACCTGACCGCAGCCACAGGCTTTCAGTCCGTTGTGGCCGTGCGCGCTGCCAGCGCATGCCAACAAGTGCCGCCCTTGGGTGCCATCTCTTCACACCACGGAGTATCTGCCGGGGCCCGCAGGCGCGTCCCGTCGCATGACCTTCTCCGTTGTCTCCTCCAGGATGCGCTTGAGCTCCTGAGCCAAACCAACAAACACGCCACAGCAAAGTTATTTGTGAGGCGTCTTTTGCTACTTCAGATGGCCAAGCCACGCATACCTCAATTTGTGCAAGACTATCATGGACTGGTCTCCACTCTAACCTTTCGCCAATGCACCTCATGATTGTCATGCACCACCACTGTCAGGCTCCAGGTGGCCCACGGCAGCGCATTGCCTGGTCTTGCCTCCCACCTGCTTTGCTCTCTTGACGCTGTTTTCCGTGGGCCCCTCAATCAGCAGGAAAATCTTGCGCTCCCCTTCAGGAGCCTGCAGTCATGTGCAACACACGCACAGAGATGGCAAGGCTCTGACGTCTACAGGCCACTAAAAGGTAACATTCGCTTGCACCCATCGTGCGCTGCTGCAGACATCTGTGCATGATCTTCAGCCAGCTTGCATGCAGCGGCGCTCAAGTATCGTGAAACCCTTGCAGCCCCACCTGTTTTCCAGGCGGCACGTACACCCCCTTGGTGATGAGCGCTGCTCCTGTGGTCTCCGCTATCATGGCAACAGTGTCACGGTGCGTTACCTGCACACAACCAACACATGCCAGGAGATAGGTTCTAGCTCAGTTCTATTTGAATCTGATAGTACAGGATGGTTGGTGATAGGTGCCGAAGATGCTGCGCAGTTCCCCTGACTGTAGCAAAAAGGCTTGATCACTATATAAGCCGATGGAGGTTCACCAAGCTGTACTAACAAGCTCAATGTTGGCGCAAGCCCTGCCCAATGGTACAACTACCCGAGCATGCCATCTTCCTTTCCAGCGTGTGTCCTGGTCATCGCAAACCACAGCACAGATTCCCTACTCTTACCAATGTCATGTTACTCTGCATCATGCGTCGCATGGGATGCCGCCTGTGTGTGCCTCACCTTCCATCGTGAGT
>QAXH01000756.1:0-30960 GCA_004335635.1 Chloromonas sp. AAM2 | reverse complement strand
CACAGCACGTCCCCCCGGGGCGCGGCCCGCGTGTCCTGCGCGGCCAGGGCCCCCGCCACCGCCTCCGCCACCGCACCCTCAAGCGCATGCCGCTCGCGCGAGGGAGCGCCTGCGCCACAACTGGGAACACGCCTTGACCAACCAGTGCGGCGTAGGTCAACGACATGTTGACAACAGGCAACAATACTGTGGCATAGTCTGGACAACATTGAACATGAATTGACAGGCGTGGCAGTGTTGCTATGGTTGAGATCTGCTCATGAATTGCGTGAAGTTGGGCTGTATGTGGACAAGACAACAACTGGTAGACTGCAGCCTGACAACCGGCTGGCCGTTCACAGAGTCACTTTCAACTCACAGACATGTACACTTTCTCACTCACTCTCACTCACTCACTCGCTCGCTCACTCACCGAGGTACACACATCTCACGGGGTAGCTGCGACCTTCACTTGTCACCACTGGCGCCAGGGCAGCAGTGGAAGCAGCTGTGGAGGCAGGGCCCTCCCCGGCTGACCCGCTGGCCCCCAGTATCGCGCTGCAGCGCTCCGCCAGCCCCCCGCCCAGCGTGGCACTCATCACCAACAAACGAAGGTCGGGTCGTGCTATTGACTGCGAGGAAAGGCAAGCACAGGTAGGATCAGCATAGTCAGAGACAGTCAGATGTCCTGCGATGTTCTCTGAGCGAGGCAAAACGACTAGTGCGGTGGTATGTGAGGCTCTCTTGTCAGAATCATTTAATGGAACATAACCATTCCACAACAGGGGTGAATGCCACTACCCTAGGCCCACAGTAAACACGTCACGGCCAAATAACCATTACAAGGCAACGTTATCATCCCAGCACGTGCCCCGCCTGCAGGTCACACGTCATTGCCAGCGCCAGGTCAGCGTCCAGGTTGCGCTCATGGAACTCATCGAAGAGAATGGCTCCCACACCCTCCAGCTCAGGGTCGGACTGAAGCCGACGCAACAGCACGCCTGCAAGGGACGCCACGCGGCAAACCACTGGAAGCAAGAGGCAACCCAATACATGGGCCTGGCGCACATGCAAGTGCACCCTGATGTGGGATAGATAACAAAACTACCTAGATCAGCCTGTGGTACAGGTGCTGATCTCACAAACAGATCTAGCAGTGTTCTTCCATTTCGGGAGGTACCTGGCCGAGCCATCACAAAGCAATCAGTGCCCCTCAAGCGTGTCACAGGGCAGTTCTCTTGGTCCTCACAGAAAGGCAACATCTACTGGTCATATACTGATGTGCTCTGCCTTGTCAAGCCAAGCCCCGTCCTGTCCCTTCCTGCCATTGGCCCTGCCACTGGGCCTCGGGCCTGAGTGCACCCACCCTCTGTGATGACCTCTATGCGCGTGCCCCGGCTCACGCACGTCTCCAGCCGCACGCGGTACCCCACAGTCATGCCGACCTGTGGCAAGCAGGGCCACGCTGGCATGTGAGGTCGATCGTCCATGCCACTCCAACAGCATACACACACTTCAAGCGCGTACCATGGAGCAGGAAACGTGTGCTTTACCGGCGTTCGATGGGTGAGGCAAAGGAAGGTCTAGGCCTGCCCTGCATCAACCTGGCAGGCGTGGTCATGCTTGTCAATTGCAGCAGCTATTTGAGGCCATTCATTCATGCTCCCAGGCGCATGAAGCCACATAAAGATAAGTGAAGTGAACTGTGGTGCAACCCCGACTGGTGGTGTGGGCAGGCCTCTGTACCGCAGGTCTTAAGTGGCAGGAGCATGACCGCGTGCGTGGGATTTGATGTTACAACTTCCATGGCGTGGTGACATTGACCTTGTCAAGCGTAACAACCTGGTCATATTCACTGAGACCCCCATGAGGCAGTGCATGAGTGACAAGAACCCAAGTCATGAGGAAGCACGATGCACACGAACACGTGGCAGCACGGCCCAGGCATGGCCTCACTTTTTCCCCGAGTGTGGCCGCCATCCTCCGTGCCGCTGCCTTGGCCGCCACCCTCCTAGGCTCGAGCACCAGGATCACTGGCTCCCGAGTGCCGCCCCCCGGGGCCCCTGCTGCAGGGGCTGGGGCTGAGGCTGAGGCTGCGCCCGTGAGGTAAGCGGGGCGGTGCGCCAACAAGGCCAGCGGCACCGTGGACGTCTTGCCAGCTCCGGGCGGGGCCTGCACGGGTGACGTAATGAGCCACAGCATGCCGGGTGGCCACCCCCGGGCCTTCTAGGGAGGGCTGTATGGTCAGCTTGACATCAAGGAACAGGTACCAACACTTGAAGCTGGTACAAGACAGACAAACTATTGCATGCCTGTGGCTGACATTACCAGGGGCCAGCGCCAACAGCACTGCGAATCACAAACCAGCGTGCTTGGCCGGCCCCCCCCGGCCCCCCCCATCACTCGCTATCATGTTACACCATCATGTGATACCACCATCTACACGGCGGCCACTCGTCATACCTACCGACTCAGACAGGGCCCTTTGGCCCACCCATCACTGACAACCCTAGTCGGGCCATGTGCCCCACCTGCAGCACCGCACCACTGTGGCTGTCCAGCGCATACAGGATCTCCATGACCACTTGCCTGCAACAAACACGTGATGTGGTGTGTGACGTCTATCTTTACGTTTGTGTACGTGTGCTAGACGCCTGCGTTCGTGAGAAAAGGGGTCGTCATGTCTGTGACCATGGGGTCACCATGGCACGACAGAATCACATGTGCACGCTGGTTGGGCATGCCGGGTTTGTTGAGGGTGCAGCTGATCCAATTAGTTACCTGGCATGACGGATGCACTGGCATGCACCCAGGGCCTGCCTTGCTGAACTGGACACCTTTCTTTCTTTAATCTGTGACCTCTTACTTGATGGGCAAATCTCCACATATGCGCTCAATAGCCGGTGGTAACGGCACTGCAGCTGGGCTGGTGGTGCTTGCTGGTGTGGTGGTGGCTGACAGGGTTCCTGGTGCATGGTGCAAACGCCTGTGCCGGCCCCGGGGAGCGCATGTGTGCCGTTGATGCCGTTCAAGAGGTGCAGCGGTTGTTATATGTGGGCTGATGCTGGCTGGTGGGCAACACAAACTGGAGCATCGATTGGACAGAGTGGGACGCTCGAGTGGCAGGAGTGCGCAAGGGCCGCAACTGGCTGCATCCCAGCAAGTATTGCCGACTGTCCTCTGGGCATAGCCACTTGCCCTGGAGGCCGTGCTGGGCAGCCCCGCCCTCATGGCTCAGCTGACTGAGCGGCTGGTCCAGCAGCTGCTTCAGCTGATGTGGCTGGTGTGGGTGGGCCTTCTGCAAGCTCAGCAACGCAGGCAACCGCGGGTTTGGTGCCAGGTGTAGCTGCAGGCCAGGGTTGCTGAGCGCTGGCTTGACTGTTTACAAGGAGGGAGTGCACACCACTTTACACGCCACTGCCATTAGCCAATCACGCCTTCCACGTGATATGCTTCCAGTAGCCAGAGCCGCTCTTGGAACATATTATGCCAGCACTGGCCTTGTTGCACCAGCCCTCATGTCTGGGGTCTGCATCTGTGCCATTGGTGAGCCGAACATGTGAGGTACGTCAAGATGTGAGTTATGTCAGCATGGGCGTACGTCAACACTGTGCCGGCATTATAACCAACTGTTTTTGCCATCCAAGGCCCACGCCAGTAGCGTCGGACACGTGGCATGGCGGCTCACTCTCGTTACATCACATCTTATGGGTCAACTTCGCTCAAGTTCGCGCTACTCCGGCTCCAGTCTGTGTGGATAGATTTGCTTGCGATGGGCCCAGAACAGGACAGTGGTCTCCCGCGCCACTACTCGGGCCCGGTCCAATGCGTCCATATGGACGATACCATCACAAGTTGATCATCATTTCCCACAGTCAAGTTGAGTCGCTCTGAGACTCCGAGTATAACGTCCATCTGAGGCGAATTTTGACGATCTCCACGTTTGATGCAAACCACTACTCATCCCACACCAAAAAAAAACTTTGCCAGTTCTGGGACAGTTTTGAGCGTACCACAGGAACCAATGTGTTGATGATAGTTCATGTCTTGTGCAATGTTACAGCCGACTATGTCATTCACCTAACTTTTGAATGTTACCATTCAATACATCAATGTCATACATCAATTTTTACTGGTTCAGTCAGGATGGAGCTCGTAGAGTGTCTTGTCTGCTTTTGTGAGAGACTACGGTGGATTAGCCGTTTGTGTTGGTCGATTGAGGCATGATTAAACCTGGTGCACGTCATCATGCATCCCTTTTATAATCCTCGGGGAACACTTCACAAGGTGTAAGAACAACCAGGAGCACGTACTAAACAGTAAGGCCAGTTCAGGGAAGGGTGCTGACTGTCCATTAATCGTGCACATATCGTAACTGGAAAGGGCAGCCACCAAGTCAATATCATCAACGCTCGAGTCAATATTCTGCGGGGCAAAACCCATTCAACTGTCGTGCTTGCATGAAGCAAGTTCGGTTTGGAAGGCCGTCAGCACAACGGCAGCAGCAGGCTCGCATGCGCGAGAGGACTGCGGACTGTGCTGGGTGGCCAGAGGGCTGATGCTTAGAGGGGCCATGGCCGCATGAGACTGGCAGGCATGCCTGATCGCGGATGAGTTGTGCTAGCCTGAGTCACCGCTTCTTGACCAGCCACCAGAACACAACCAAGACTGAAATGCATATTATCACAAGGATGGTCATCTGCCGGTTCTGTTTGTTGTCCATGACCTGCACAGGAGAATATACAAAGGAATTCAAACACCACTAATCATAGCACGTGAACGTGTCAGCAGAGCTGCTTTGATGACAACTGAATTCTAGCAGCACCTGCACGAGCGCCATGTCTACCCTGCCTCAAGCTTAATGCTTACCATTTTGAATTTGTCGTTGACTTGGCCTAGCACACCACGCGCGCCCAGCATGCTGTCGCCCTGCACACAGTGTCATGTAATCTGTTGCGGTGCTAATCCTGTCATTGCAAAGCCATTGGGTACACAAGAGTGCCATCGTCTGAATTGCATAGCACCCTGCATGCAGGGTCAAGGTGCAAAATCTGCTTCGATATGGTCCACGCTCATTGAGCAGGATTTGCTTAGAAATTGCCCATGACCTGTCGTTCGCATGGTGGCTGGTATGAAGTTGTGGTCTCTTCGTCTTGAGGTGCTGATGGACACTTGGGCCACTGCAAGTGCCAGCGATAATAGGTAGCACATCACTTACCATCCTATCTAAGGTAGCATGCTGTGAGTCCGCTTCTCCCTTAATGGCCTGTGTGGCCTGCAGAGAGCAAGCAGGAGCAACTGCAGCTCCTCGCTATTGTGCAGCTGATTGCAGAGCACGCTGTGCCAGGTATGAGAAAGCTTCCTTCACTCCTGGCAATCGTGATCATTCCGAACTCTACTTTCCGCTGAGAACCAAGACTTGTGCATGCCAGGCATGGCATAGTCTCCTTGGCTCTTACCCCAGAGCTTTTGACTTACCGCCTTCAGTAGCCCTACTCTGTCTGCCAGAGAGCCCAATCCACGCTCGTTCTCCTGTTCTAAGGATTCAACATCCACTGAGCCCTGCAAGTAGAACTAGAACATGTGTTACTTCTCTGGTACACTGCCTCAGCGTCCATTATCAACCCCTTGACCTCACTGATGCTGCCTGAGGCCGTGTCCACTTGCCTTGCCTCGCCTGCGTATGCACACACACAAACCGAAGCATGATGAGTGTTGTGCAGCACAGATGTCGTAGCAGCACACATTTAAGCTATGCAGGTGCACTTGCCTTGTGCCGCCCAGAGCCATGCCCCTGTCCCTGAGGTCCGCCAGTTACTTAGTGGGTCTGATGACCATAAGAATTTGCCCGTTAGCCGTTGCAAAGTACAAATCGTCAAAGCGTCTTGCTCAATAACATCATCAAGCTGTGCGTAAGGGCCAGTCTTGAAAACCCAACTTTGGCAACATCCGTGCCGTTTCTCGGCCGGATCTCGGAGCGTGCTAACGGGGAATTTATTTTGCTCCACGACAGTCCGGCAAGCCCACACGAAGTTGCTGCTGCCGTTCGAAATGTACAATCTTGGGGGCCGCAAGCATCGGGCGAAGGCATAAGCAGTAGCACCCATGCAGAAAGGAATCGCATAGTTCGCACTGGCAGAAGGCGGACGCACTATGGCTGCACAACAGCGAGGACGGGCCCGCGATGATCGTGATGGAGGACTTCCAGGTTGGTGGGAACAGACTGCCACCTCAGGCAGCATGGAAAACAACCATGGGAAACAACCATGCGGCTTCCCACTCGTAATTAGTTGCACCACCCATGTCACCACAGCTGGAAGCACTGCTACTTTGCATGCTCGTTAGTGTCTGTGTGTGAAAAAGCGAACTCAGGGCACCAAGGCCCAGTTCATGACCTCATCCTGCTCTCGCTGATCCTCCTCAGAGTTCATCCTGGACTTTGAAGAAGACGAAAAAGAAGGAGACGAACAGGAACAGCAGACGCAGCACAGTAACACTGATGCTGTAGGCCAGCCAGCCGATCTGACGCAGAAGACCCTTGAGATTGAGAAACTGAGGCTCTTGATTGCCGAGTCAGAGCGTAGGACGAAAGCAAAGGAAAAGGAATTGCAGAGACGTGCAGCTACGCCACCACTTAGCGGCCAAGGTGTGGGCAATGCCATGTCCATACCAGCTGCTGCTGGGCAGTCCAACTCCGGCTCAGCAGCACGCATGCCCCTGCGTGCAGCCACTGGCAGCCTGCCGCCAGCAAACCCCACATCTGGCCATGCTGTTGCGTCCGCCAATGGCCAGTCGCGGGCTGCAACCACTTCCAGCACTTCCAGTCTAGGCAAGCGCGGCGCCAGCCAGGGTGTGAGCCCCAGCAAGAACCGGGCTGCCGTGGCACGGCCAATGGCAACAAGTGGGACGCAACGGGCAGCACCGGCGGATATTGTGCAAGCCAAGAACCGGCAGAGTGCGCATGCATTCTTGGAGCTCATATCAGAGCGCCTGGGCCCTCCAACAGGTGGTGGCATACAAGCTCCAGCAGATGCAGCTGCACTGCCACCCACAGCTGCAGCTTCAGGCCCCAATTTTTCTGGTCCAGTTGCAGCAGTGTCCGGGTCCGCTGCAGTTGCTCAGCCTGTCAGCGAAGCAGGCCCATCGCATGCACGGACGGCAGGCAGCGGCCCAGGTTCTCCATACTTCTCCCATCCGTTAGGCAGCGCTGTGCTCCGGCGCAACTCTGCAGACGCACAAGCTGGTGGTGCAGCCGGGCAGCAGCCTACACGACCCAAACAGAGCTCGCCAGGGGCTGCCCTGCCTGCAATGCAGCTGCTGCAACGGTCTGCGGTCAGGGCAATGTCGGCAATGCAAGCTGCGGCCTTGGATGTTGCAAACTCAGGGCGTGGGTTATCGGCTGCTCGTCCTGGCGCCAAGCCTGCTATTCGTCCCTCGGCTGGCGCACCTGGTGCTGCTGCAGGCATGGGTGCTCGCTCCGCCACACAGGCAGCACCTTCTGGCTCCGATGCAGCCAGGGCAACACGGGACCTTGTCCCCACTGTGCAGGATATGCCTGGCCCCATGCCTGGCCTCAGCCAACCGACAGCGGCTCCCACCGCAGCGCAGGAGCCCATGCCACACAAACCAAAGCAGCAAGCACCTGCAGCACGCAGGAAAACTGCACAAGCTGTTGCCACTGCCAGCCAGGCGGTTGTAGTTCATCACGCCAACACGGATTCTGCCGCAGAACCCGGGGCTGCAGTGGTTCCAGCATCTGCGCTTGAACATGGCGGGTTTGCAGCTTCAGATCTGCAGGTTGCGTTGGCTGCGGACGAGCCAGAACCGATGAGTCAGGCTGAAGCGGACTGCCGAGCCCGCCAGGAGTATGTCTTGATCAAGTGGAGCATACTAATGGAGCAGCAGAGGCGCATGCAAACCGAGTGGGAGGATGCATGTGCTGCACTAAGGGCAGCACAGGGCCTCACATCAGAAGAGGGTAAGTGTGTGATTTGGTTGATGTGGAACTGATTGTCCAGGAGCATGACAGGGACTGACGTTTACATCATGTGCAGCAACCCTTGTGAAATTGAACAGTTGCTGGCCAATGGCTGGTCATGACTAACAATGGCTCACGCACTGCTGTTATCTGGCTTACAGGGCTGCATCATGGCTCATGCATGTGTGTTGTCTGTGCACAGATCCAACACCCTCACTGCCCGGCATGATGGCACTGGCACTTCCTCCTGACAATGGTCCGGCCTCTAGAGTCCTCCGCCTCACAGCACCGCCGCCTGGCCAGACCGCGCCTGTACAGGCAGTGTCAAGCAGACGTCCATCCACAGCTTGCCCGACAGGCGTGGCCAAGGTGTCTGGCAAGCCAGCATCCAAGGCTGTTGTAACAGCGTCTAGGTCCAAAGCTGGGCCTGCGGTGTCTGGCGCAACCATAGCAACTAATGAAGTTGCACCTGCTACAACAGATGACAGTGGGGCAGCCAGCGCCCCCATAGCAGGCGCGGAAAAGCAGCAGCACATGTCCAGTGTCAAGAAGCTCAAAGCACATGCGCAGTCAGGACAAGCAGCAGTGCATGCCGCCGGTACTGCAGCCTTGCCACAGTCCGCCAGCGGCGCACCGGCGCCCGCAGGCCCGGGCCGCACACTGGTTGAACAACGGCGCGCCCAACTCGAGGCGCAACGTTTGAAACGGCTGCAGCAGGCTCAGCTGACTGGGGAGGACTTAGCACCAGGGTCTGCAGAGGCACAGCCTTCACAGCAGCAGCAGGAGCAACAGCAACAGCAGCAGACACCTGGGGATTGGCCGACAGCAGGTGTGATGGCAGCTGAGGCTGGCATGGAGGCCACTATGGTCACTACCTCAGCAGCTGCCCCTGCTGCCAAGCGCAGTATCAGTGCAGTGTCGTCAGAGGTGCCAGTGGGCATTAAAGGCAACTCCGGTGAGGCAGTGACGGCATCCAAACAGGCTCAGCCAGCAGGCAAAAAGCCGCGTTTGGATGGTTCCAGTCGCACACCAGGCGATGCCCCTGATGAAACAGCAGCTCAGCCTACGAAGCAACCAGCCAGCTCAGCTCTTCCAGACAGTGCAGCTGCTGCAGCCAAGAGCCACCCAACCACCCTGGATAAGGCTAAGGCATCGGCTGGTTCAGTGGCTGGGACGGCGAGTAGGCCAAATGTGCCTGCTGAAGCAACACCAGGGCGGGCAGATGGCAGGAGCAACAGTGAAGCACGCGTTGCTGCTCGGGTCGCGGAGCGGGATTCCAGCCGGGGGCGGGACGAACGGAATGCTATTAAGGGCCGGGGTGAGCGTGAACGCGGGCGCAGTGGGGAACGGGATGACCGGAGGAAGGAGCGTGACAGCAGCAGGTTGCAGGAAGCAGGAACCAGTAGGGAACGGGAGCGGAACAAGAGTAGAGACCGGGAACGGGACAAGGAAAAAGAGAGGGAGAGGGACCGTGATAGGGAAAAGGACAGGGCACGTGGCAAGGAGCGTGACAGAGACAAAGACAGAGACAGGGAGCGGGACCGGGACAGAGATCGGGACAAGGACAAAGATCGGGATCGGGCTCGAGACAGGGATGACCGTAGAGGACGCAGAGATGAGGGGGCAAGGGAGCGCGATCGGGATAGAGATCAGCGTGAGAGGGACCGAGAGCGGGAGGATGACAGGGCAAGGCGCCGGGAAAGGGATCCTGGTACAGAGGACGAGGAGGATGGCAGGCGGGCCAAGCAGGAGTCCCGTGTCAGCCAAAGCAGCGATGCAGCGACAGCACGGAGCAAGCCGTCGCTAAGCAGTCCACCTCTGGCACTGGCTCAGCTGCCATCCAGTGCTGATGCCATGCCTGTTGACAAGGCAAAGGGTGCAGATGCAGGCCAGCTGGAAAAGGCTGGGACCGACAAGGCAGGGCTAGCATTACCCAGCGTAACAGAGGCAAGTTCAGCTGGATTGACACCAACACAGCCGTCTCAATCAACTCCGCAAGGCGAGGCAGCAGTTGAAGTGCCATCAGCTGCTGCAGGCACCACACAGGCCTATCAACCCACCCAGCAGTTGAATGCAGCAGCGACATTGCCGGTCGCCCAGCTGCCTTCCCAAGCGCCATCACAACCGCCTCTAAAAGCGCCTGCCCAGCCACCCACACAGCCACCCATACAGCCGTCTGCCCAGCCATCCGCCCAGCCGCTTGCCCAGCCGCCCGTGCAGCTGCCCACCCAGCCACCTGCACAGACGCCTGCACAGCCACTCGCACAGCCACTCAAACAGCCACCTGCACAGACGCCTGCACAGCCAACTGCACAGCCACTTAACCAGCCAGACAAACAGCCAGACAAACAGCTGCTGCCACCAGCACAGCCGTCCACACATCTGGCCACACAGGTGCCTGCACAGCCATCTCTTCAGCCATCCACACAGGCCGTTGCCTTGCCACCTGCCCACACAAGTTTACAGCCACCTGCACAGCTAGTTGCTCAACTGTCCACCCAATTACCAGCAACGAGTGCTGCTCTGCCATACATGCACAGGCCTTCCCAGCCAACCAGCCAACCACACGTGCAACCACCCCCCCAGCTGCTTGCGCAGCTCATGGCTGGCCCGCCTTCAAATCCAGACCCTTTCCCAGAAGTGCAGCTTCCACCAAAGCCACCTGCACTGCAACTAACATGCAATGCTCAAACAAAAACCCCGCATCCTCAGCCCGTCGACCTCTTTGTGGCATTGCAAACCACAGGACAGAATCAGACAACGCCTACACACGCCGCACAATCTGTACAGGGTGCGCCCAATGCTGCCCAGGCCATCCCAGCCTTGCTTGCACAACCTCAGCCGCCTGCCAGTGATGCAGCACTAGCAGAAGCCCACAGGGTGCCCACTACCAGCAGCACTGCCCTGTGGCAGTCCTTACTAGCACGCACATCGTCTTTAAGCAATGCAAGCCAGCCAGCTGTTGCAATCCCCAGCAGCAGTGCAATGGTAGCCGCATCCCACATGGCGTTCATCAGCTCTCTGAGTGGCATGCTCCTGAGTTCTGGCAACGGGTTCGCTCCAGCTTCGGTAACCGATGGCTCACGTGGTCCCGAGAGTGACTTGAGTCAGGAGGCAGCCCGGCTGGCACAGCTCATTGCTGGGCTACCCACCGCACCTGGGGTGCCAAGTGGTCAGCATCAGCAGCCCGCTGCTGCCCCTGCTACACACGTGCCCGCGCCTCAAGCCATGCCACGGGTACCAAGCCTGGCGCAGCCGTCACAAGCTGGTGCCTCAACTGCCTCCCTAGTGCCTACGCCTAAGATTTCCAAAGAGCTACAGTCACAGCAGCAGCAGCAGCAGCAGCAGCAGCAGCAGCAGCAGCAGCAGCAGCAGGCACCAGCTGGCCCGCATGCCACAGCAGCTAAGCAGGCTCCGCCACCAGCTCCGGCCGGCCAGCAACCAACCACCACACCACCTGATGTGCCAGCCCAGCGTAAGCCCTTGCTTACACCACTTGTTGAGCCGGAGGTGCATCTTACTAGGCTGCTCCCGCAGGCAGCCCCCTCTGTCCCGCCACCTCAGTCGCAGGCTACAAAACAGGACCCAAAACAGACCCAGTCTGCTGCCGGCCCTTTCCCGTTCGAAAGCACATTGCCAACGCAAGGCGATCTGTTGTTACCGCCACCAGCAGTAGTGTCACCACCAGCTCGACATCCATCCACCCTCCTGCAATCCAACCAAATTGCTCAAGGGAGCTTGCTACAGCCGCCTGCAACAGTGGTGCAACCACCATCGGACGTCGCAGGCACACCCTTCCTGCCGTTCACGCTCGTGGCGCCCTTGCCAGTGCAAGCCAGCCTGCCTGCCTCTTCGACCACATCAACTGCATCTTTAGACCCTAGGCTCCAGCCTCCCTTGCCGCCACACCTGATGCCACCAACTAGCGCAGGCATGCAGATGAGCAGCCTGCCTGCTCTTCCACCTGCCGTCATCGCACCGCCCGCCACGAATCAGATGTTGTTGCCTTCAGCAGCAACCCCTGCTAGCTCCCAGCTACTCCAGGGGACGTCAGCCTCGGCACCACAGCAAGGAAGCTCGTCCAGCCTTTCTCAGCCTAGGACTGCATCGGGCAGCAGTGTGTTGCCAAGTCAGCACAGGGCTTCTAGCGAGCCTCAACCACATGCAATTCCAGTCACCAAGGGACAGGTAGAGTCTCAGGCTCGGGCTCGGGCACCCCAGACTGTAGCACAACAGCAGCAGCAGCAGCAGCAAAATAAGGCAAAAACGCAGAGCATTGACGTAATTGTGATTGATGATGACGATGATGATGTTGGCGGTGGCAGCAATGCACAACCGCACCTCCCTGTTCAGACCAGCAAGGCGGGTGGTTTGAGTGCGCTGCAGCCAGGCGGCAAGGCTATGCCCAGTACAACTGCAGTCAAGCCCGTGCTGAGTCCAACGGGTGGCTCACAAGGTGCTGTGACTTTGGCCCCTGAAGCTGCAAAGCCTCAGTCAGTTCAGCAGCGGCAGCAACAGCAGCAGCAGAAGAGCGCAGACAGCATACCTGCTGCTCAGCCTGAGAAGCCTGCACAGCAGCAGCAGCAGCATGAGAGCTCAGGCAACATAAGGGCTGCTCAGCCTCAGAAATTGGTGCAAGGACAGCAGCAGCATAAGAGCACAGGCAGCAGTAGCGTTGCTCAGCCTGAGAAATTAGTGCAAGGACAACAGCAACAGAAGCAGCGGCAGCCGAGCTCGGGCGCGATGCCCCAGGCTCAAACTAAGGTGCCAATGCAGCCCCCACCCGCAGCACCTCTGCAGGCACCTGTCCCGCGAGCAGCCCTTGCCCAGCAGACAGCAGACCCGGGCACGGTGCCACAGGCAGCAGACATGGACACAGACATGGACCTAGGCAGCGAAGAGGACTGTGCAGTGCTGGCCATTGAGCACATAACTCCATGGTATGGGACCCCTGCGGCCCAAGCAGACAGTCAGGGCTCAGACCAGCCCCCTCCACCACCACCGCCACCGCCCTCCCAACCTCCACTGCCCTCTCGTGCGCCTGCCGCCAAGCAGCCTTTGCAGCCTGCCCCTGCACCCGCACAGGCCCACGCTAAGCCACCCTTGCCGTCTTCACCTAAGCAGAAGCAGGCACAGCAGAGTCCTGTCAAGCAGGCCCAGTTGCAGCAGGCTTCCCAGCCCAAGCAACCGGCCAGCCCGGCAAGCCAATCTTTGAACTCCCAAACAGCAGGGGCCTCTGGACACCAGGGCTCAAAGCAGCAGCCAGCAAAGTCACCGCTCAAGTCCGCAAGTGCTGAAGCTGGCGCGACAAAACCTGGTGTGCCTTCCAACCAACCCGCCAGCAGCACCGGGGCACCGGCACCGGCACCTGCCAGCACAGGGGTTGCCGCTGTTGCCAGCCACAGCCGCACTGGTACCACCACAGCACGCCCCTATCAGTCTCCACTCCTTGCGCTGCGTGCCTACCGTCTCAGCCCTGCATTCAGACTGCTGGGCAGCACCAACCCTGATGCCGCCAGCCCAACTCTCTGCAACGTCCTCGACGCTGTCTGGCCGCTGTGTCGCTTCGACATACGTGGGTCATGCCGTGACATGCGCTGTCCCATGCAGCACATGCAAGACGCCGAGGTCACTGGCCGCCCTGCAGCCACATTAGAGCTGGAAACTCGCCATCAGGCTGCGGCAACCTTACAAGCTGCCAAGGCGGATGGCGGCCTGGCGTCCCTGCCCCTGTCTCAGCTGGCTGCGACCTGTGCGGATTCGCCGGCCGTGCGGGCCATGTATGCCCAGGGCAGGGCGGCGCACATAGGGCGGGAGGCACGGGTGCAGGCAGGGCTGGAGGACGGCCAAGAACCCCCAAGCAAAGCCGCAGGTGTGTGGTTTCAGGCACACCCAATGACGCAAGCGTTTGCTGTAGTGAATGCAGCGACTGTTGTGTCCTGACATGTTGACTTGGAACTTTGTTTCGGCTGTAGCAGTGCTGGTATGTGTTTGGTTGGCCTGCAAGATTAGCCAGTGGGTAGCTCTGCTCCTACACCTCTTGCACATGGCAGCTCCTCACCATCATTGGGACTCGTTTGGGAGGCGTTTCTGTATTCCTCAAGTGGCTGGTACCCAAGCATGACCATTTCATGACCTCACCCAACTGGTCGCTGCCAATGAGCTGCATGTTGCACATGGTCTTTGCCATCTGACAATGGAAAGTGCAGCCAAGGTGTCACGCTTGGGAGTCGTTCCTGTGCTCCTGAGGTGGCTGGTGTTATGCTGCCACGCATTCTTGTCAATGAGCTGCGTGTCACAAGCAGACTGCCATGTCAAAAGTGGCTGGAGCGATGGGGCATGTGCAGGCGCGGATGCACCGCTTACATCCTTCACCAGCACCCTCCTCAGTGCCGCTGCACCACCCACCCTCAGCCACCCCTGCCTAGCATGGACCGCTCAAGTGGCAACCATCTGCCGTGTGGCCAGAGACGACCGGCCCACTGCGCCTGCCAACACTGTGCTGGGCACCTTGCTTCAGCAGCCAGCGGTTGGCAAACAACAGTATCAGCAGGCGGGCTTACTGCGGGTGGAGGTGCCGCTGGGCGGCAGGGTGGCGGCTATGCAGCAGCAGCAGCCCCGGGGACGCACCATGGCAGATGCACGGCAGGTGCGCAGCACAGACAGACTGCGGTAATTTACCTTACTCAACAAACTGTGCGTTGAAACAATGAGAAAGGTTGATGGCCAGCAGGATCAGCTGCTTTAGTAGCAGGAAAAAAGCCAAGTCTGCTGGCCTGTAAACATTCAGTTGGCTCGTTTGCCACACGCTTGCTATTGCATAGGCATGGACCACGCACAATGCAGACCGTTGTAGGCGCACACAACTGACCGCTGAATTACTCGTGCGCTCTGCAGAACCGTTACTTCTCACCGGGCCCCAGTGAGCCACAAGGAGCCGGCAACCTACGGGACCCTGCCCCTGCATCCAGGCGCATCAATGACACGTTCAGGCAGATGGCGCCTCAGCATGCTGACTCTCCGGCCTTCTGGCTGCAGTGGGCCTGTGAGCAGCTGGGATACGGGGAGGCGCCACACACGAAAGCAGTGAGTTGCGACTCCTGAACGTACACTGTGTGTACTGCTGGCATGCACTCTGCTTGCTTGTTGCTCAGGCGTGTTTCTTGCCTCAGCTCTGGTATCAATCGAGCACCCACCGTGCTCCAGCAGTGTGTGAGAGGTTTGCGAACGTCCAGTTTTGAATGGTTATGCCTGCACATGTGCTGCTGCCTGCGATTGCAGGATCGTGCTGCCGCCCTAGACGTCTTAGCCGAGGGCCTGCTGTACCTTCAAGCACCCCGTGGGGGGTCTCAGCAACATGCAAGCACCAGCACCAACCCTTCACACAACCAGCCAGAGGCACTGCTATTGGTCCTGGGTCTGGGCCTTGCTGCTGCGGAGATTTCACCACCACGTGACAACCCATCACAGCTGCGTACACAGCTGTGGACTACGCGGGCTGAGGAGTTGGTGTGCCACGGCAATCTCCCGCCAGGGGCGGCGCATCGGCTGTGTTTGGCGCAGGCCAAGCATGCTCGCAGTTGGCAGGCCGTGTTGACCATCCTGCAGCAAGGTGGGTGTGAGCAAGATTCGCGCAATTGAACATCAGGTCGAGTAGCTGCTGTCTTCCGGGCAGTTCCCAGGCACAGCTGCCATCAGGGGCACAAAGGTTGAACGAAGAACAAGCAAACAAGGGTTGAACACACTGTGGATGAGTGTGGGTACAGAACAACTGGCTGCAAAAAGGTTGTGCCTGGTATGTGATTTGTATTGTCGGGCTTGCTACCTGGGTGCTGTTGGTCATGATTGTTGTCATTACATGGCAATTCTGCGGCAATTTTGTGCACAGCACTGTTTCTCTAGAAAACGGTGGCAGGTGGACCTACCTTGTGTCGTGTTGGACAGCGTCACCGCAGGAGCAAGCATGGGTAAGCACGTGCTTGCACCAACTGTTGTGGCTTGTACTGCAACATATGGACCTCTTGTTCCACCTTGTGCTGCAGGCTTGTACAGATGCGTCCAAGCACTGCCCCAGGAAACAGCCGCAGCAGTCACTG
This sequence comes from Chloromonas sp. AAM2, assembly GCA_004335635.1. Taxonomy (NCBI): domain Eukaryota; kingdom Viridiplantae; phylum Chlorophyta; class Chlorophyceae; order Chlamydomonadales; family Chlamydomonadaceae; genus Chloromonas; species Chloromonas sp. AAM2. Next base: position 14,907 of record QAXH01000756.1, on the reverse strand, counting down.
ATGAGGCGCAGCTGGATGCAGCAGCTTGCTGTGTTGATCTGGTCCTTCGCATGCTGCAGCACCTGTGCGACTGCGGCCACACACGTGTAGCCCAGCTATGGGCGCAGGCACTTGTCAGCGGGTGGTCGAATGCTATGCAACATGTTGCCCCGCCTGAGGTTGTGGCATGCCTCACTCGCGCACATCCTTGTGCATGCCTTGCGCTGCGGGCGATCCCTGCCTCGTTCGGGACAGAACTGCTGCAGCGTGTGTGCCAGGCGCTGGGCGGAAGCACAGGCCATTTGCCAACGGATGCACTGAGCAGACTGGGATACCATGCCAGGCTCCCCGTGGGTGCCATGCAAACCGCAGAGGATGTGAATGCTTTGGTGGAAGAGTGTGTGCGGCTGCTGCGGCTGCCTGCTGGTGGTGCTGCTGAGGTGGTGACTGCTGAGCCAGTAGGCAGCACATCACTGACGGAGCTGATTCCTGTGGATTTGCTGCCACCGCTGCCGCAGCCGGTGCCGGAGCAGCAGGACTCAGGCGCCTCACAGCGGCAGGCGGCGGCAGCAGTGCAGCAGCGCCAGGCAGTGCAGCGCAACGTGGCTGCACGGCTGCAGACGTGTCTACTGGGCCCGTCCTTGCCCCCACCACACCCTGCTGCACACCAGCTGCAGGCTGCAGTGCGCTCCTGCTCAAACGTTGAACAGGTGTGTTTCGCTGCGCAAGTTTTCAGGCAAAAGCGCAGTTTGCTTTGCTGCAGGAGCGGTTCACTGGCAGACGTGCATGGTGCATGGCAGGGAGAGTGATGACCTATCTTTGCTTTCTCACCCACCACTTGCGTGACATCATCTGTATGCTTATGCATGTTCGTCCAGATAGCGGTTGCATGATCTCAATCAGGCTGTTCGCCATTGCAGGCTCATGCAATCGCTGAGCTGGCTCTGCTGGCCATGCGGAACACTATGGAGCTTCCTGAGCTTCTGCTGAGCCTGGGTCGCTGGCAGCCGCTGCCCTCTGCTGCCTGGCACCACCCCAGCAACCTGGGCTGGAGCCAGTACGTGCTGCCCCTGCTAGCCACCGCACTGCTAGAGGCCCACCCACCTGCCACTGCCCAGGTGTGCTCGATGAACAGTTGCTAACGAACTTTGAATCGCACACTTGCCATAAGACTCTTACCAGCTTACGCAATTTCTGCCACTGCCCAAGGGTGTTGGCCCTTCAGCCGTTGCTTTGTATCATACACTTACACTTGTGCACTCGCCACACTGACTTGTTTCTCCCAGCACCCACCAGCCTTAAGTGTGCCTCTGCTCATGCAGATGTGGCATGATTCAGTGGAGGCTACAAGGCGTGTGAGTGCCTCAGCAGCGGCGGAGCTTCTGGCAGCAGCGCAGTCGGTCCATCCCTACAGCCACCTGCTGTGGAGGCAGCGCGCTGCAATGGCAGGGGCGCCAGGCACATTCCTACACTCAGCGGTTCTAAATGCTGCACGTGGCCTGGGGTTGGAGCTGGCCGACTCGCAGGCTGCTCCCAGGGAGTGAATTGTATTGTCACACACCACACACTCAACGCACTTTGCGCTGTTACATGTGTACATGTGTAGGCCGTAGGACAGCAGTAGGACAACACGAGTGCGAGTGGGCCAGCACCTTGTTTGAGGAGCTAAGCAAGGACAGGCAATTGGACACCCCATGTTTACACACAGAGGACTGGTTTGAAGTTCGTGACAGAGCATCTCGAAAGCAAAGGCACGTTTGTGCATCACAGGCATTTCTTACTTGATTGCATCTATTCATTGCTGCAGGCCCCCGGTGTGCTTGGGTGCAGCCGACAACGCCACAACAGGTTCGTGAGGCTGTGCTGTGTGGTGCAACATGAAAACCATTGCCATAACTGCACCATGCACCATGCCATGCTTGGGAGCACAATGCGTTTGCATTGGAACGTATGGTGACGGAACAGGGCCCTTCGCGCGATAGTTTACTGGCGCACTGCCCTTGCAAGGGTCTGCAATGGCACCAACTGGGGTGACCGAGGTCAGGCAACCCTGTGTAACTGGACCACCTGCAGTGGAGGAATCGTTGCTGCACACAAGCCCTTCATCCTGCTGCAGGCCAGCAGTTGCTGGTTAGTGCTTCACTGTTTCTCTGTTTGCTTGCTCTGCTTGTGACGTTGCAGGTGCGTGCGACGAGCACAGCAGACAGCAGCTCAGCCTGTCATTACTGTCTACGTGGGCAGTCAGTCAAACGCAATGGCACCAGGCCATCCTCTGGCCCCCTCCTCGATCATGTGCGCGTGCGTGCTCATGGGCTGGGGTTTTGTTCACGCGTCCTCGGTGTGCAACTCACTCTTTGCTACCTGGTTGCCGCGTGTGTCTGTCCGTTGTGTCCGCAGAGCTGCACCCACACCCGGGCGGTCTTGCTCGCTTTAAGCACTGCCGTTGTTAGGTTTGTTAACGCATTGCCACAGTTGGCATGCTAGGTTCTGTTTCCACCCATAGATAAGGTTCGTGCACGAGGTGCGTCAAGTCTTTGTGGTGTGTTATTGTTGTGTCAGTGAACATACTGTGCACACGTGGCATGGCTTTGGCGTGCGGCTATCTACACATAGGCACCTTGCAATACCCCAACAAGGGGCCACACCACAAGGGTAACGACCAGGTTATAGCATCGTACGTCATAACTCCATCTTGAAGATTACAGCCGGCCAAGCGTGTACCCTTTTCCTTAGGGATGGAGGCGCAGGTTCAGTTCTGCACGTTCAGGTCGACATGACTGCGTTATAGGCAGTTGCTATTTTTCCAATGCCAGTTTGTCTTGAGTTTTTTGTACACCGGGTATGCCTGCACATTTCATGTGGCGGGAGCCACAGAATGAGCACAAGCCATGGTCAGGCTTGTCGGCCTCTGTCCTGCGGACAACTGAGCAGCACATATGCTGGCGGCGCGGTGGAGCACAACGCGCTGCTCGTCTAGCTGGGGGAGCGACACGAGGTACTATGGTGCAGCGGAGTCTTGAGGGCAACCAGGCGAGCAGGAGAAGGGCGACGTGGCCTGGGAAGGCGCTGCAGCACCATCAGCGAGCCAGATGGTCAAGCAGACGGAACTCACCCAGCGTTGAAGGAGAGGATCAGATAGAACACTGCACCTGCTACACATGGCCAAGAGGCGGCGGCATTTATTCTTGGGAGCCAGAGTGGAGACCGGCCACCTAATTCAAGATTGAAGGACTGCCGAGCCAGCAAGAGCACAGCCATTGCTGCTGCTTGGCAGTCTCCCAGGCTCCTCACCTTGCCTCCTAGTATGGGTTATCACTCCTTTGATGTTCATGTGTTTGATTCATCGGTTGACTTGACTTTGGGCTGCTGCCCTTGAACTCATCATGTAACAATCCATGATCGCTACGGCCTTGATCTGGCAGCCAGCAGCGCTAACTAACTTGCCAGGGAACAAGACCATTGGCAAGGCTAAGCAGGGATGCAGTGCAAGGCTTGTGTAGCAGGAGTGATCATCCCGTGGAATCTCAAGCTCTGCACCATTGTCCGGACAGCTAGAGCCAAGACCCTACAGCGCGACAGTAACTCCAACAAACCTCAGTGAGCGAAGCTTGTCGGTGCACGCATGAGAAGGTCCATCTAATGTGCCAGCTTGGTCCAGTCTGAACGTGATGGGGTTGGAGCAACTTTAGCTGTCTGTTCGTCTGTCTTTCTAAAGGATTGAATCGAAACGTCGCAAAACGACACCGACGGTGAGTGCCGGATTGGGAAACTGGCACAGCAAAAGCTTCGGGAACGGATTCCTTTGCGATGGACTCGAGGGTTCCACACTCGACCCTGAGCATGCGCTAATCCGCAAACCCCATCAAGCCCTCCGAATTACGTAGGGCAAACCAAAGAATGGTGTCTTACACGAAGTATTTCATCGTCAGCGCAGCGGCGGCCAGTGCTGTTTTGTACCATGCCTTCGCCACTAGGCAACAGTGAGTGCCTGGCCACCTCATCGCTATCCCGAGGCTTGCCTTGTGGCTGATGCCTTGATGCTGACGTTGTGCGGTGTCCTCCATGCAGCTTCTACCCCACAGCAGTGTATCTGTCGACGTCCAAGCTTGCCGTGGCAGTGGTGGGCAACCTTGCGTTTGCGACAGCGCTTTTGCTGCATAAGGCGCTCATCAAGGTGCGGCATCCATCAAGTCCTGACACACATGTTGATGCAGCAGTGATATAAGGCCATTGATGGGCTGTGATCGCTACTCACCAGTTTGAGCCTGAATGGTGTCTTGCAGATCTTTCTAGGCAGCTTACGTGACATTGAGCAAGAGCTTATTCGTGAGCGCCTCAGCTCAGCAATCATGGAAAGTCTTCTGGCATTGACGATCTTTCGAGAAGAGTTCAGTGGCTTCTTTGTGGCCATGTTTGCGGGCCTGGTCTTTGTTAAGGTTCTACACTGGCTGGTGCAAGACAGGGTTGACTACATCGAGGTCACACCTTCAGTCTCCGGGCTACAGCATGTGCGGATTGTGGCATTCATGAGTGTCTTGCTGGTGAGTGTGCTGATGTTGCACAACCAGCAGCAACAACAACTAGCAACATGTACGGAGCCAGTAGGGCATAATGTTACCATGATGGTATCGCACGCCACCATGCACAAGGGAGCGAGAACAACTCCATACCTACAATGTTCAGCCCGTCACTTTCTTGCCTGCAGGCCTTGGATGCCATGTTCCTTCAGTACACAGTTTCAGCAACCATTGCCAGTGGCGGCCAGTCAGTGATGCTGCTGTTTGCGTTTGAGTATGTTATCCAAGCCTCTGACGTCATCCGCTACTTTGTCAAGTACGTTCTTTCCATGCTCGACCTCTGGCTGGAGGGCCGGTGGGAGAGCAAGGGCACGTGCGTCTTCTACCTGGACCTCATCACGGACCTGCTGCACCTGTTTGTCTACGTTGTATTCTTTGTGATTGTCTTCACAAACTACGGATTGCCGTTGCACTTGGTAAGCTCTGAATTCACGCAATTCTGGACCATGCTCTAGGTTTGTAGTTTGAAGCAACAGAAATCACGTCTTGACACATTGCCCTGCAGGTTCGTGACCTGTACTCAACCTTCAGGAACTTCAGAAACCGGGTCATGGACTTCCTGCGCTTCCGCCAGGTCAGAGCCTCAGCTGTGCAACCACCGCATCCGATCAATAGCTCTTGCTGCCCGATTTAACGTTTGCTTAATGACACGCTAGTATCAGGGGCAACATGTCATCGATCGCGTGTGGGCCTGTTATCAATTCTCCTCACAACACGCGTTGATTGGCTTCACGCAGGTCAGCGCCCGTCTGGACCGTCTGCCAGACGCGAGTGCAGAGGACCTCACACGTTCAGATGGCGTATGCATCATCTGCCGCGAGGAGATGACCGCATCAGGCAGCAACAAGAAGCTCTTGTGTGGGCATGTGTTCCATACGCATTGCCTCAGGTCGGTATTGCAAGCCACAAGCACAGCCCCTGTGTGTGATTGTTGGTTTCTTGGCAGCCATGCAAACACGCACAGCCTAGTCATCATCGCTGCAATGTAGTGGTTGACTACATTCGCCACCTTGGCACTCCTGTGCGCTGCCTGCAGATCATGGTTGGAGCGGCAGCAGAACTGCCCAACATGCCGTGGGGCTGTCTTCCAGCGCCGGACGGACCCAGCAGCAGCAACCGCAGCAGGACGAGCAGCACCACCAGCTGCTGCAGCTGCCCCTAATCCCCCCGCTGCGCTAGGTGCAGGGCCGGGGGCAGCAGCTGCTCCAGCTCCAGCAGTAGCTGGCCCAGCGCCACCAGCTGCTAATGGTGTGGCACCTGGTGCTGCTGCTGCTGCAGCTGCTCCCCCACATGCTGGCTATCATGCACCTCAGCATCGTGTGCGGCTGGTGCATCGCACAGCACGCGCTCCAGCTGATGCGCCGCCAGCAGCTGCCGGAGCAGCAGGTGCTGGGCCGTCAAACCCGCTGATGCAGTTCGCCGGACAGCCAGTGCCAGGGATGCCTGGCGCCAATCAGAACCCAATGCCAGGCTGGGGCCTGCCGCCGCATTTGGCAGGCCAGCTGCCGAACTTGATGGGGCAGTTCCCTTTCATGGGGCCACAGCAGCTGCCAGGCGAGGGGATTGACGTGAGTGGCTGTTTTTGTCATGATTGTGCTTGCACAAGTCGTTCAAATTCAGTGAGTACATGGGCACATCAGTGTGCACCTGGGCATGCGTCTGCATGTGTTGGATTTTGCATGCATGCTGAGTTCAGAAGGGCTTAGCCGCTGTGCTGCACAGGTTTCCTGCTCATTTGGCATGCAGCTGGTTATGTGCAGCACAGCGATCTGATGCCGGTGGCTGTTTGCGCTGCAGGTGGCGTCACTGAACCTTGCGGCGCTCCTGGGGGGACGTGGCTTCAACATGCCCCTGGGAATGCCGGGCATGGTGCCGATGTTTCCCACGCTGATGCCGCCCCTCACGCCTCCACCTGCTGCCAACAGTGTGCTGGAGCAGCAGGCAGCGGCCGCGGCAGCAGCTGCAGCACTGGCAGCGGCAGCCGCAGTGGGAGCGTTCAACCCGCTGGGCGGCCTCATGTGGATGCCGACACCAAGGCCACAACCAGCACCTGCCGCTGGTAAGGCACAGGGACTGACGCACGTGGTTGCCTGTTGCATCAGGCAGAGCTGCACCTGCAATCAATCCATGTTGCGTATCTACAGTAAGGCGCACGTCAAACAATGGCTAACGTTGAGCATGTTCTCCTGTGCGCTCCACTCAACAGGCTGCACGCTCGTCTGCTCACTGCTGTGTGCTGCATGTTCATGCAGATGCGTCGTCGAGCCATGCAGCTGCATCCTCTGCCCAGGCCACAGGGTCAGGCGGGCCGTCAGCTGGCCCCAGTGCGGCGGCAGAGGAGGATGCAATCGTCCGGCTGGGCCGTCTGGCAGCTGAGCTCAACACCGTCCTCACAGAAATTAACGTGGCAAAGCAGGTGTGTGCGATGGCAGTGTGCTTAGGGCGTCGAAGCATGGACAGGCCGGTCGTTTAGATGCACAAAACCTTCCTGCCTCAGCCCAAGAAGCAGGATCTTGCAGCACGCTGGTGATCCGTGTTGCTGCGTAGTCTTGCATGCTAACGATGTTTTGTTGGTTTCCTGGGTATAAATTGCGTGCCGCATGAGGGCAAACTCATTGAGTTGTGCTTACGTAGCAAGCTTGCTCGACAGTCATGCTCTTCGTGCTTGTTTGTGTGCAGGAAGCGCTGGCCAAGCAGGTGGCAGAGCAGGTGCAGGTGGCCATGGCCGCTGCTCAGGCCGTGCTTGCCAGCACCACAGCACCAGTGCAGCCACCTGCTGCTGCAGCGACACAGCCCGCCACTCCAGCACCTACTGGCCCCAGCCAGGGCACTGACACAGCCCCTCAGGCAGGTGCCGCAGCAGCCAGCAGCAGCGTGACCAACGCGGCCTTCCCACCAGCCGCAGCCACAGGACCATTCCCAGCTACTCCGCCACCTGCGTTCACGAGCACAGCAGAAGCTGGCACGTCCAGTTCAGCACAACCTACATCTGTGCCAGCAGCACCTGCCCAACAGCCAGACGACGGTAAAGCAGCTGGCCCAAGCAACTCTCCTGCGCCGACCCAAGGAACCGCAGGGAGCGGTAGTGGTGTCGAGGCGGACGCAGAGCAGGACGAGATCCGGCGCAAGCGGTTGGCGCGGTTTGGACAGCAGTAGAAAGCCAGTGGTGTTGTCAATTGTGTTAGATTTCAGTGCAGAAGATGGGTGCAATAGCTGAGACCTAACTACGCACCCGGCAGGAGAGCTTGAAGAGGATAACAGTTTGAGGATAACGCTACGTTTTTAAATATGTTATTGATTGTGGCTGGTGAACCACAGACATGCTCCGGCATGTCGCCTTGCCTTGACTTGTTCAAGGCCACTTCTCAACACTGGATTCCATGAGCACACACGGGTTGTGGTCTTGCACATGAGGATTCCATGAGCACACACGGTACTTGACGCTAGATAAGTCTTAAAGCAAAACGACCCAGTGTAGGCTTTTGAACCCATCAGGCTCTTGCATTCCCAAGCAACCTTGCGTTTGACTTTGAATCATCCTTGATAACGCGTGACAAGTACTCGAACAGCACAAAGGAGTGCATCTGCTGTCAAAATGCGCAGGAACACCCATGGCAAATGCCTTGATTCATAAGAAACTGACAGGCACGCTGCACCTAGTCCTAGCCTAATGTCAGATGGGAAGCAAATACCGTGGCTGGACGGTCAGACTGGCTCAGAAGTGGCAACAGTAGCTGCATGCCTTGCGTCCTGCCAAAGTGCCATCAAGACATACCAGCACGGTCACCAATGTGCCCAGAGTATTTTAGGCAAGGGTGGAAACAATCAGCCACGAGTGCGCACGTCAGTGACTCGTGTGCATAACCTTTAGCTCCTCAAGAATGCAATTCAGCTACCTTGGTATTTCTTTGTCATCAAATGACCAATGAGCAGTGGCGTGAGCAGTCAAGTGCGAGGCCACCAAACAGCATGTCAACCCTAAACTGTGGTAAATCCTCACAAAAAAGAACTTGTGTGTTTGTCAAAAACCATACGAATCTCCTATGCTACAAGACGAAACAAGCTGCCACAGGCACTTGTGCGACTTAAGTCGCAAGCTGAACGAGGCCTGTGATTGCCAAGCACGGGTCTTTTGCCAAACATGCCACGTGGTTCGCATTGGTATGTGTTGCGGTACACCATTACAGTATACGATGCGGGTATGGCTTCTTGTGAAAGGCTTGCTACAACAACCTCAAACTGCCAGTGATCTTATCAAGAGCGCTTTTGGGTCCCGGGCCTATGGCCAGCACTGTCTGGCTGCCAGCGGGGATCTGGGTGCGCCCCGCATCGCACACAATGTAGGTGGGCAGGCCGGCTGCTGATGCCTGCTCTGCCAGGTCATCCTGCAACCACGACTTGAACAACATTGCATATGGCACGGGATCTGCACACACGCTGGTGGAGAGAGAGCCTGCAAAGCGTGGACTTTGCATCGTGTGCCAGGCAAATCTGTCATGCATCTCATCCTGCATGTCAGACTTGAACATCAGCGCATCATGGCAGAAGATGTGCTGCTGAGCGAGATCTGATGAGAGAGCCTTGGAACAACGTATGCCATTTGAACGTGTGATGCAGCTTATCACGCATGCATGCATGCCGCATGATGCAAACCGTCTGACTGTGTGCGACGTCCATCATCACAAGTAAACTGATCAAAGCCCATGGAGAGAGGCTCACACATCCAAGGTGTGATCTGCAGCTTGTCCGCTGAATTGCATCTGCATGTTCAACCCACCATCTCATCATCATCTTGGATTTTGAGTGCGATCTTAGGCTGCCCGCAGTACTCCCACTGGCGGAACACCACTGGCTGCTTGGCGCCGTACTTTTGGACCACACCCACAGCGGCGTGTGCACACTGTGCTCCTGTGTGCAGCGCCAGAACGGCAACACCATACCGTTGACCTGACCGTTCTACAGGTGGCTGTGGGTAAAGCTGGCAAAGGCTCGAGCAAGAGTGCACATACTGATCGGCCACACAGGGGCAGGTCAACAGGTTCCAACGCTCGCTGGCTTGGTGCTTGTGCGTTGCACAAGTTGCTCACCGATTTTGCCCTTGCCCATTTTCAAGCTTTCATTCACGCACAGAACCTGCAAAATCAAAAAAAAAACCGTTGCAGTGTTGGGCAAGGTGGAACAACTATAACGGCTTTTCTTGCGTATGGCATTTGTGGTGTGTGTGTGTGTGTGTGTGTGTGTGTGTGTTTACATCTGTATCGTCCCACAAGTGGGACAGAAGATGGCGGAAAGATCGATCACGCATCTGAACAAGTAACATGTCTCGCATGGCCATGACTTGAATCAAGAAATCAGCATCCTGTGGCCTATGATCATCTGGACTAAGCGATGAAATCGCGATCGTAAGCTGGCATACCGTGCACCCATCCATCCCATGCCTTCACTTGCCACTTCTCATCGTGCTTGTTTGTCCAGGCAGCAATTGGCAAAACCTGCATGCCTTTTGACCATGTCAGCATTAGCCTAATCAACGCGTGGTGTGGCTGCGCCAACTGCGGGTATTGTCATGGAGCATGAAGCTAATCGTGTGCCCCTGATGCACGCATGGTGCAAGCAGGCCCTGGGCTGGTGGAACAAGATTGTTGAGCGCCCCATTGATGATTTGTCCGGGCAGGCTCGTGTTTCAACATGTCTGAGGCTTTTTCAACAGGGCTTGAAAAACAGGGTTATTTTTTCTATGGTTGAAAGCGTTGATCAGGCTAATGCTGACATAGTCAAAGGCATTGAGGTTTTGCCAATCGCTGCCTGGATGATCAAGTTCAAGGAGAAGTGGCCAGTAAAGGCATGGGATGGATGGGTGCACGGTGTGCCCTATGGTGCCTGGGCGCTGCGCGATAATTCGGACGCTGAGTCCTGTGGTATGAAGTTGGCCACGTACAATCATTGGTCCGGGGTGGTCACCCAGCAGACAGGTGATGGATTCACTTATCATCTGAACAAATCTGCTCAGATCCAGGCTGTTGCCAAGGTTAGAATGAGCGCCCACGTGCTGAACGCTGGGGTCATGAGGCATGGACATGGGCCGCAACGTGTGGCCAGGAGCGCTCGAGTTTGCCATTGCTGTGTTACTATTGCCATGAGAGAGGATGAATTGCGCATCTTTGAGTGCCCGGCTTATGCCAGCTTACGATTGCGATTTCATTGCATTAGTCCAGATGATCATAGGCTGCAGGATGCTGATGTATGGGTGGGTGCTATCATGAACCCCACAGACAATCCACGTATTTTCTGGAGGCGCTGCAGGGGAGGAGGGGGGAGTCCTACAGAAGATGACCATAGCAAGGAGTGAACACCTCTGACCACTTTGTATGCATTGTAAAGGTGTAAGAAGCTAAAGTCCAAGGTTTGGGTCCATTCTGAGATGGTCGAAAAGCGGTGGTCAAAAGCTCGCCAAAAGCCCAATGGTACTGACCTTTTTTGGTATTGTCTGTCAGCCACAACAAATTCAAAGCTTCTAAAGGTGTGGCTGAATCCAGCTCGTCAAGAGCTGTTCAAACCACCTTCATTTCCCAGACTGGCCTCATGGCTGGTCCAGTGTGGGCTTGGGAAGTGCAGAAGGTGCCGGCACCGGCATGGCCTTCGCAAGCGTCGGCGCCAGGCCGCAGGTCACGCAGGCAGCGAACCCAAGCCGGAGCTTGTCACATGCACAGCGGGAATGGCTTGCATGACCCATAAATGAGGCAATTCTCAAGTAAACTAGGCAAGCAAGTTGTCCAGGACCTTGACGTTTCTGGGCTTCTAGGAAAGTGGTCAATTATCACAAAGACCGAGGCCACTTTTTGTGCCCTGGTCACGGAACTCCCCCCCCTCCCCGGGCACTGGGCAGAAGTCTTGACTTAAGTCATGGCCATGCGAGACATGCTTCTTGTTCAGATGCGCGATTGATCTTTACGCCACCTTCTATTCCACTTGTGGGACGATACAAATGTGTATTCACACACACACACCTAGAAGCCCAAGGTCAGATGTGATTAAAGACCCAGTTTTCCATGTGCATCCTACACACGCCCCGGTGCTAAAAGCACGCCACCTTTTCCATGCATGACCTGCACCCACCATTTTGAGCTCTTCCTTGGGGCGTGTGATGACAGCCTTTTTGATTGCAGGGCTTGATTTGCTTGCATTGGAAGCCTGCACAGTTGCCAACACGTGTCGAGTTTGAACACACTTGTGAGTCTTGTTACATGTCAACGTAATACTCTGTCCATACCCTGTCCATACTGATAGCGCAAAGGCGAACTGTTTGAAAAAACGTTGGGCAGCTCTCACTGTTGCTTTGCCACCAGCCCGTCGCAATGTCAGATCCCGCGCTACAAATCCAGCTGCAAAACCACCAAGAACCTGAGATGCAGGACAGCACGGCAACAGCAGTTCAGCTGGACTGCTTCCTGCGACATTTGTACCAGGGATGCCAACCAATTCGACATGCATGATGTGAGACGCATGCTGGGGGACATGACTTCAGGCCTGACCTTGAGAAGGGTGTCTACCACAATGATGACTGCAGGCATGGTAGCTTCGGCATGCAGATCCTTGTGGACAGCCAAGGAAAAGAGTGGGCTAGTTGAAAGGAGTGGGTTTGAGTCATGTCACACCCAATTCAAAGGCACACTTTTGCTTTTGCGGCTGCCTGCCCACGTGCTGCAGGCATCTGATGTGATGTCAGAGTTATCGATTGAAGTATAGTTGACAAGGCAATTGGCAGAGCTGTGCTGCGCGACCGAGCGACCGTCGCGCATTACCTGCCAGGGTGGCCAGCCTCATCAACACAATCGACTGAATGCAGATGCAGCGAAGAATGCAAGTGGGGCGGCAGGCTCGTCTTGCTTGCCCTGTAGCGCTACCAACGCCGACAGGTACGCGCAAAAGTGGACCATCAAAAAGCGCACATGACTTCTGGGTTGGGACAGCTGATGCTCTTTCTCTGGAGGTGGCCTGCCTTGGAGTTCACGTCCTCATTGGCTGCCCATGCAGTGTGTCGGCATAGCAACACGCATCGCATGCGGAGCCGAAATAGCCAAGCCACATGCAGCCGTCCGTCAGCCATGCTGCATGCTCATCAAGTGCTTGGCGACCTTGCTGCAGCGTCCTACGAGGCTTCCAGGCAGCGACCAGGTAACACTTTTACCGCCAGCAGTCTACATGCGATGAATCATCCATACAAGGCGGCCAGCAGTCACAATCAGAGGTTGCACGAATCATCAGCATGCATGTCCTAGCAGATTCAGAGGTTCCATTCAATGCTTTGTCATGTCCTAGCCGGGCTTAGGGTAACAAATTGAATGCCATGTGCATGCCATGCTCAGCAACACAATACGTTGAGCCTGAAGAGGAAGACGTGGAAGAAGAGGTGGAGGACGAGGACGGGCAAGAGGAAGGACAGGAGGAGGAGGAGGAGCAAGCACAGCAGGAGCAGGGGGATGGACAGGAGGAGGGGCAGGCAGATGCTGCTGCATCTGATGCCAGCCTGCAAGCAGCTCAAACTCGGGAAAAGCAACCGGAGGATGATCTGGTCACACAAGAGATCACAGAGGAGTATGAGGTCTATGACAAGGTGCGCCTTGCGGGATTGATGCTGCATGTCAGTGGAGTGCAGAGTGGGCTGAAGAGGGTTCAATGAACATCTGGTGCCTCTATGCTACACCATTTGGGGCATCATTGCATCGCAGTGCGTGTTTAATACGCACAGTCACGTTATCTAGTTTCACTGCTTTCGCTCTTATCATTCCATGCCCGTCAGCTAGTTGTGACTCTATGCCGTTCTCTTTACCTGCTGGACGTTCACGCTCAGCTCACTGTGATGTGCCACAATGCTCAGGGGTTCCCAGCATTGCCGCATGTCAAGCCCCCTTGCGCCAATGATTACGTGCTGGCTGAATCCTGTATGTGTGTTGCTTTGCTGTCCATGTGCTGCAGCCTCTAACGCTACGGGGCGTGGCCACGGACACTGTTCAGTGGGTGCGGGAGACCAACCCGGGCAAGGCAGCCGCGGTGACGGTAGCGGGCGCGATCATGGGGACGTTTGCCCTGGCCTGCTACAGATACTACCAGAAATACAGTTCCCCAAGAAACGTGCGGAAACGTCAGGTGGGGCATGTGACAGAGGAGCATGATGGCGATTCACGTGCGTGTTGCTATGGCATGACACACGGCTTCAGGTGACTATCACCACATGCTAGACAGGCTGGCAATCTAAGGGTGTAGAAGCTAACCGAGTTAACCACCATCTAGCTTGTCTGTAAATGCTTACTGGGAGTGCAGTTGCATGCATTTCGGCTCTGTTGCTCATTAGACACGAGCAGTACGACTGCAGGTCCACTATACAGGTTTTGTGCCACGAGTTGCTTGTAGAGATGCAGGCATGTGCGTCTATGTGTCACAAGGTGTCTGTCGGTGTGCGCTGCCCTGCAGTTGGCGCGCAACAAGCTGTTGGTGGACGAACTGAGCAAAGTGCTCCCTGATAACAGGGCCAAGCTCACACCCGGGTTCCTGCGGGTAAGGACCTCAGGTGCAGGCACGCACACAGGCACGTACACAGGCACGCACACAGGCGCGTACACAGGCACGTACACAGGCACGTACACAGGCGCGTACACAGGCACGCACACAGGCTCGCAGAGGTCACATGTTAGACGCTGGGTCTCCGCCATCAGTTTGATGTATGGTGGTTGTTTCACACATCAGCACCAAGTAATTTCTTCCCCTGCTATCGGTTTCAGGGTCTTGCGTTCCGCACGCGCTGCACCCCGGTGGAGCTGTACCGCAAGTACCTCTGGTTCCTGCTCAGGGAACGCAAGTTCGACCAGGTGCGCACTCAGGCAGGCACATGTGACCCACATGCAGTCCATGTCATGCGTGACAAGGTTTCAGTGTGGGCTGCATGAAGGATGGCTTGGCGCCTGGGCAGGGGGATCAGAGACCATGCGTTGACTGCATTCATTCAGCTGGCCGCATAACACGGCATGTGTCCGAGCAGCACGCCGGACGACTCTGCCCTCGTGTGAGCGATGCTGTTGACACTAACTATCATCACAACATATTATTGACGCATCAGTTACAATTTGTGCTTCATTCCATGTCTCGTTGTCCCTTTCATGTCGCTCCGTGTACCCTGGTTTTAAAGGCCTCCCGTGTTGCATGGGTCATGCTTCCGCAGGGAGCGGTTGAGGACCTTGTGGCTCTCAAGCACGCGGCGGGACTGAGGGACGAGGACGTGGCGGAGGCGCTAAGGGAGAGGTCACAGCGAGTGTATGACAAGTGCGTGCGGCAAGGGGACGAAGTTGGGCAGGGG
>QAXH01000755.1:7349-18105 GCA_004335635.1 Chloromonas sp. AAM2 | reverse complement strand
GTGTGTGTGTGTGTGTGTGTGTGTTAATCACATACAGCATGAACCGCGGGGTGAAAATCGCGTGTTGTGGTAGATGGTGCATTGCCACTTCTGGGACAGCAAACCAGGACTAGACAGGAACTGCAGTGTCAAAAGAGAAAATGGGTATGTGACCCGTCTGACCGGTACCTTAGAAGTCGGTAATGTAAGTCGCCACCAAGTTTTCCAGTTGCTTCACTCTCTTGAGCAAACTCGTGTGTTGCGCACGGAGACGTCCCACAGCCTGTTTCCAACTCTCCTTTCTTGGTTGTTTTGGTAAAGGATGTGCATCTCAAATTGTCCCAGAAGTGGCAAACTTCTTTTTTGCGAAATCAAGATCGAACCATGTATAACTGGAGGCTGCCAGGTATCGCACCTGATGATGAAGTGCTTGCAAATAATAGTTCAACACACATTCGTTCAAACCGAACCTTGCATCACCAGTCAACCGCCTTCATGGACACCAGCATGACAACGTGATTGATACTATCTTGACCTGTGCAAGGCTTTTCCTGCTTGTTGCAGCCTCGTCTGACTACCCGTGATGAGTTACCTTGGAAGCCGCACGACACCCACCCGTCAATCGGATCATGCGACCCCTGGTACATACTGGACGGCTCATACCATTGCTGCATGAAGTCATATCTGCAGTTCTAATTGCCAGTCTGTCTTCACTCCATTTCCTTTCCACCAAGTGTTGAAGTGGGATCTCCGCCCTTGAGGTTTCAGCACGAGCAGACATTGAGCAACACAGTTGAACAATAACTTAGTTGGCTGAACCTTCAGCACGGGATGAAAGTGATAAAATGAAAAGGAACAACCAGGTTTGCAACTTGAGTTTGTCGTTTGCTGCTTAGCCAACGCGTCAGTCTAGTCTGCCAGAGACCAAATACAGATAAAGACTGTCCGAATAGCCTTGCTCAACTGCCCTATCAATCCCAGACTGTGCTTTGCTTTGTTTTGGGCTACCTGTTGTGCTGGCTGGTGCTACATTTTTGACATTGTCGCATGTGCGTGGCTGCTCTAGGTTCTAACAATGCCTTTGCCTGCACACTTCTAAAGTCCTGTGGGCTCCCAGGCTTTCGTGTGCCACATCTCTTAGCTTCCAACATTTTCCCCTTCAATGCACATGTACTTTGAATAGCCACTCCACCAGCTGTTAGTGCAGCTGTTACGGGGTTCGTGGCAGTGGCAACATAGGGCGAATAGGTGCCACCGACTCGATGGTAGCACAGCCCTTGCCAGGCGCATCCATGTGCATGCACGCCTCGCAGGCCAGTAACCTAGTTAGGCTGCACTGAGCCAGGCGGAAATCCGCAGACACAGAGTGCCTGCCCGTGCATCAAAAGGACAGAGCAAGGCGCGAACAAAGCAAAAGATAAAGCTGCAACCATACACGGCTTTGTGTAATATGGGCTCAGCAATAACCAATAGCCTGATTCCACCCCTGGCAGTTGAATATCTCCACTGAATGGTATGGATATGCGTTTGTTATGCGACATAATATACCGTACTCGGTGCGTCATCACTCCATACACATGCTGATTGGACAGGCATGGTTCCATCCCATTAAGTGAGCTACAACGACAGCTCAGTCGACTGCACATGCCTCCAGTCCAGGCCATCGAGGTTCACCAGTTCATGCGTTCGGCAGTGATTCCAGTTCTAAAGGCATGTGCGAAATGTGGAATTGATTCTCAACATCACGGAGCTGGTTTCCCTCCAGACATCATGTACAGTTATCAGCTTGCGGGTGCTTGTTCAGATTGATTTTCTTGGCTACCAACGAGCTCATACCAACGTTTGCATTGTCCCACTTCCGCTCCTGCCTCCAGAGCAGTCGTCCCTGAAATGAAGGCTACGTCAACCAAACACAACATCAACTATACTCGGACTGTACAGTTTACGTACAGTGAATTTGGTCAAATAACATCTGCAGCTGCTGCTGCTGGGTTGATGATCAGACCCCCGTGCTCGGTTTGATTCTCAAAGACGTCACAAAAAACAATGTTTGCCAGTTCTGGGACAGTTTACAAAAACGCCACTGCAGCCAGTGTAAGGCCTGGTGAAGAGCGAGTGACTCGGTGCGTCTTGGATTTAGGCCGTTTTTCAAATGTGATTTCTCGCATATTTCCTGAACATGCCACTTCTGGTATCCATTGACATGATTCCGGCGATAATGCGTGTAGAATTGGATCAATATGTGAGCAATTCCTAGCCCGGTACGTTCTGTCACAGATGAGCCCACATGTCCGGTGGGGTACGGTGCCCATGTGCAACAAAATTGGGTGGCTCCCTAGATGGCAACCAGAATCCCACACACACAGTAGAAACAGAACAGATGGCACCTCCCGCAACACTGGAGACCACAACCTCGAGGAAGGGTTACCACACTGACTCCAGTGGTGTTTTTGGAAATTGTCCCAGAACTGGCAAACATTTTCAAATGGCTAGTGCACTTGACGGATAAACGGCTTCAGTGCACGCCAGATGGCCGAAGATATTTGACTACAGAGCTGCCGATATGGCGCGTGCAAGTCCTACTGCCGATAGTCTGTAGGCTGAGAGTTTGAGAGCCTGTAGGTCTGGGGTGTTTGAGAGTTTATCAAGATCGCGTTCATCATGGCCTTGCCCATCATTCCGTTTCAACATACCCTCGAAAGAAATACAACAACTCGGATCAGACATACGACGAGCGGAGACAGCAAAACACCCCTATTCTCTACTGAAGTCCGCCTGTTGAATCAACCAGTCCGCCTCGCCCTGACCATCAAAGCATGTCGTTCTCGCCAGTATAGTCACGCTGTATACTCAGCAGAGCGCTCGACGGCTGAAAAACAGTTTCAGGCAGCTGCTGCTCAACTTCTTCAACGTCTTGAAAGGGTCCGTCGGCAGGGCGGAGCACCCTGCTGTTTCCTAATCTGCCATCAATCAGCGAGGATTTAAAACAGTTGTGGCACTGCTGTGCGTTGTCGGCCCACTGAGTGCAATCAGAATATAAAGAAGCAAGGTCACGCATCACGTTTTCCCGGCAATCCAACGGCCCCTACTTCATTACGTTCCCAGCCTGCGAAGGCGCCGGCTAGCAGCAGACGGCCTGCAGTGAGATGCAGTGTGTGCACCGGTGAGATGTCACATCCATTCCTTAGCGCCATCTGCTTCAACGCGTTGAGGTTGAGACCATCTGGAGGACCAACCATCATCAGTGTACAGAACAATTAAAGCGAGTATGATCGGCATAAGTTCAAGCCACCAAGTTTGCCTAGTATCCCAAATAACCGCCTGCAGGGTTCTGGCTCGATCTCTCCCGCTTTGCACCAGTACCTTATGATTGCTTGGCCAGACAAACTACTCACAAGGTAAGCCTGCACATCTGGTTCGTATGCTGCTACCATTCGTGCGGCGTTTCTGTGGCAATCTCATGCCCTGCTGCCTGGCCTGCTGTCCACGGCCGACAAGAACACTGGTTAGATTTTACCTTAACGCCAGCGGCGCGTTGGCTCATGGGGGTTACAGTCCTACCCTCCCAAATACATTCCTCAATTTCGTTCTGGGCACGATCTGCCAACTGGCGTTGCAACCAGGTTGTGCAAGTCGGTACTACTCGCCTCAGCCACACAGGTGCCACAGCAGCAGTCGCATACAGAACTCCTCCGTGTCCAAGCACCCGTACACAAGGTCCTGAGTCAGATGCTGCTGCATGAACCGCACATGTGCATCTGTCAGCTCACATCCTCAGCTTGAGGTGTGGATGCACCGCCCCATGCATCCCTTTGCGTCCACATGCGCAAGCAGTGCGTGTATGAGCAGGTGTAATATCTGCGTGCTTTTGTACGCACTAGCACGTGGCTCACCTGTATTGTGTTAAGAAATTCAGTTCCCTGGAGTTCTGGCTCAGGCTGGCATGCCATGGCGGTGCAGCACAACAGGTTCATTTGCAGTCCAAAGTTGGCACAGGTGACTCCCGGGTGAATCCAGAGAAAAAGTGCCAGTTGGCAAGTGCTGATTGTTGCTCAAGCACCTATGAGCATGTGAATCATGCGTCGGACGCAATTGTTTGTGAGCTCACACATCTTGTCCCAACACACAGCTTGTTCCCCGACACAAAATTGCATGTCGCCTGCACACGCTTCCATGCATGCACGCACTGCACCGTGCAATCCTCCCCACGCACTGTCCATTTAATACCCATCATGAATTTGCCCCTGGCAATGTAATGTATGCTTGACAAGTCGATGATGACGGCGGCGGAGGCCAATGGCCAAACTGCACACCAGCACCCAGCTGCTGACGATTGCCCTGTGTTCCGTCTCTTTCACATCTGCTCTACCCATTCACGCCCACACTACTGCCTGCCCTAAGTGGGCGCACAGATGCTCTATGTTCTGAATGACTTGGGGCTGTTGAATTCCGTTGCTGCGAGGTCGGGTCTTGTTCGGGCGGGCCGAGTTCGGGACGCGTGTCCGGACCGCCGTTTAAAAACAAAAGCCGTTGCGCGGAGATGCGAAGATGTTCTTGACAACCAACATTGGCAGGATGCCCTGAAGACGCCCACTGAGCCACCATGTTGGCGAATAATTCGTCCAGTTGGCTTACAGAGTACGCGGCGCGATTACGGCTTCGCCGACGGAGCTTCAAGCGGCGTCTGCAAGGCCGGCTGGCTTAGCCGGACTTGAGAGGATGTCAAAAATTAGCCGGATGGCCTTGTGATGTCAAAAATCATGAGGAAAAACCGGCTTGCGTGCTGCACTTGCATGTGTCGATGAACACAATGGCTGATGATCTGACAGACCGACTCGTCCTAAGTCTGGACGACAACGTTGCGACTGACTGTCTGTTGTGATTCTATTCGCAGATGGCCAGAGCACTGCCCATTTACCTATTGACGGTGGCCCTTATTGCTGCACTTCTCTCACACTGTGCTGTCGCCCAGAGTCAGTGTGAGTGTGTGGCATGCCCCTAATCACGATGTACACACCAGTTGGGTACCTACTTGCATGCCTGAACATGATGATGGCCGGCTAATGTGCGTCATTGATGTCACACTCTGCTTGGCCATGACATGGCTTGAACCCATGCAACCCATTCTTGCCATGCAACCCATGCATCCATGGCCAGACACGACTATACAGTCACGGCAGTTTTGTATATCGACAATACATTAACACCTCTCCCACAACCAGAACCCAACCACCCAGGCCCTGCCACAGCGCACGGCCACCGTTTATGTGATGCCAGCTGTGCGATCGCACGCCCCGTTGATTTCATACGTGCAGGCCCCCGTGGGTCCTACAACCCTACAGAGAAGCCAGATGGCCCGACAACATGTGTTCCATGTAAGCATTGGGGACCTCGTCTTGTTGTGTTGGGCCGAACTGGCTCCTTGCCGCAGCAACACATGCATTGAGTGAGACGGGCAGGATTACACAACTGCTGTGCACGCTGCAATCCCACAGCCACACTGACTCAACATCAGGATGTGCTACACCCACAACTAGTAACAGTTGCAATGCAAGCCAGTCTCTAGATAAGTATAACTAGACTAACAGTGTCTGCTGCAGGCAGGCTTATGCAATGTGAGCACAGGTCAAGTGGCAGGCCAAGTCAAGCAAACGCATGATTCAGGCCTCCTCTATTCGTTTACAAGGACTCATCCAATGCCGCTGTTGCTTGTCTTGCAGGCCCTGAGAACACGTATGCGGACTACTATACTCGCAAGTGCATTGCATGTGAGCAGCTGACACCCAACTCGCTAGACTCCAACTCTGGGTCTTTGGGTCTGGGCTTTGACACGCAAGCCACTCCGTGGTCTTCCCTTTCATGCACTCAGGATGAGGGATTGCAAGTGTCATACTCCGCAATATTGGCTAGCGTATGTGCACCCTTGTTACTTTTCAAACCTGCTGGTCCAAGCATTGCATAGGCAGATTGGAGATCATGTTGCCAACTGGGACTTGGCTGCCACCAGCTCATGCATGTGGCAAGGGTTCAGCAAGTTTGCAACCTGTTGCGTGGCTGGTTCCATGCATGCACGTGCCTGTCTGCTGTGCAGGCCCGGGGAACAGCACTGGGCCCCTGCGCCGCTGGAACCTGCATTCATGCTACTGTGAGTGCAGCCGCCCTGGTGCTAACCACTGGGTAGCACACAAAGGGTGTAATTGCTTGTCCTCTGAAGAACGCATGACATCGTTAAACTTACACACGGTCAACCTGTTTCGTATGAGCCGAAGTGTACTTCATACGCCGGTTGTTTACCTTGCTGTGATAGAAAACCCTGCAAGGGATTGGTCAGCGCCAAGGTTGGCTGTACAATGGACTGAACCACACCTTCCAAATTAAGTTTGCCAGTTCTGGGACAATTCGTTCCTGCACAGCCAATTCCACTGTGCTTCTTGCTGCGCCTGCCCATCACAGGCCCCGCTGGCGCCTACTTCGTCGGGGGGGCATGCGCTCCATGTGAGTGTGACATGCATTGCATGGCCACAGCCTGCTGCTTATGCTTCTTCAGCAGGCATGTTGCCATTCCTGCTGCAGCGCTATCAACTCATTAACCAGCTGCTTGTTTCACATCACTATGCGCAGACCTACAGTGTCATGTAATGAGGACCTGAATCACTAACTCACACGTTGGGCATGTGTGCTGATGCAGGCAACCCTGGCTCCTACTGCCCCGGTGGTCCCCAGGACTCCAGACCATGTAAGCATCAAGCTCTTGAGATCTGTAGGTTCAGCCAGTTTCCAGTTCATGTGGTGGCGGAGTACACACAAGTGACCACTGAGAAGTGTTTCCAATCCAAGGATTTCTACCCATTTTCGGCCCATGGGGGTATTTGTTACGTACTGAGAAGGCAGGCAGCAACGAAGGCAGAAATAGGCTCAAAGGCAGAAAGGAAGGACACCCAAAAGAAGCACCCCTGTGAGTTTTTATGCCCACCAGTTTTTTATGTCTGAAAAAAAAACATGTTTGCCAGTTCTGGGACAATTCTCGAAAACGGCACTGGAAGCAGTGAGGCAACAGTGGGCAAGGGACAACTTCAAAGGACTGGGGCTGTAGTGCTTATGAAATGGCAAATAGTCCGTCTGCAGTAGACGAAGAAGTGCTGCCAGTACTGGGACAACATGTGCCCCATATGCAGACTGGGTCATTACAACCACTCGCAGGCCTTCTGACAAACACCTTGCCGCCCTTCTGACTCATGCCTCTCGGATTTGCAGGCCCCCCAGGAACCTTCAACAACAAAACAGGAGCCGTGGCATGCATCAAATGTGAGCAACTGATTCGAGCCCTCCTTCTATCTTAGCCGTGCTGGCCATCTGTACCATTCGCCAGTGTACGCTTTACAAGTCCGCCAGCAACAACGAACCACATCACCCTTCTGCATGCCATGCTAGATGCAAGTGCTGCATGTATGGCTTGGCCAGTTGGAGAACAGCTGAATCCTGAAAGCAACACAGCCTGCACCTCTTCAACACATAGTGTGAGCAGAGATAATGGTGATTGAGTGTTTGACCAGAGGGTGGGGGGGAGCTGGGCAGAGAAGCGCTCTGACCTACTTAGTTGTGGATCTCAGGTCCGCTCTTGCTCCACCTGCAGGCCCACCAGGCTCATACTCCCATTTTTCCTACGGCCCCACCAAGTGCTTAGAGTGTGAGTGAAGGAGGGATGTTGTGCTTTCCTGTTTGGGCCACATTCAACCATCTCTCACACGATTTTGCGTCGTTCTGACTCATGCCTTGCCGCCCTTCTGACTCATGCCTTGCCGCCCTTCTGACTCATGCCTTGCCACCAATAGACGTGAGCAACACGACAAGAAATGTGGCCCGGACGTCGTTTGGATTTCGGTTTCCCCATTAAACACTTTGCTGCCCATGCCGCAGGCCTGGCTGGCACCCTTGGAGTTAATGATGACCAGTCCGGGTGCCTTTGTAAGTGCCAATCCCATCTACCTAGGAAGGTCAGCTTTAGATCAACAGTGAGCTGCCTTCCAGCGAATGCACTGCAAGTATGCTACAAGCCCAAGCGGCGAGATATTCCTTTTGCAGCAAAGATGAACAGGACGTGTGGGGCCCCTATGTTCTCCCACCACGTGTGGTCAAGTGCACTTGACTGAATCATGTGAGGATTGGTTGGAAGCACTGAAGCAGTCACCGACAAAATAAAAGACACCACAACAACACCAGTAACATTTTCGCCGTCGCTGCTTCATGCTCATGCTGTCATGGCTTGATGACTGCTGCATGCATACCGTCAAGTCATATGCTTTTGTCAAGGGCTGCGGTTTGTCACAGGTTATGCGGGATTCTACTATGGCACCTTTGTGACATACTTCGAGGAAACGTATTCCGACCGATGCCTCCCTTGTGAGTGATTGACAAGCAAACTTTTTGATATAGATAGGTGGCATTCAATCCCACCACAGGATGGCGGAATTCCTGTCTTCATTCCAGCAGCTGAAAGACTCGCAAGACACAGTGCCTCATCAGGAACATCTTTTGATTCATTGTTGGCATGTTGAGGCTGGCTTAGGCAGTTCAGGATCGCCAGGGAGCTGCACTTACATCACATGGAGGGAGAGAACTAAGCCGTCCAACTAGCAAAGGAAGGGGACTATGCCTGTGCATGTGTTGATGCACGTACCAGGGTACCAGCTTGCAAACCCAGTACCAGCACCTATGCACATAGTGCTGTATGTACCAGGGTGTTAGACGCACCAACACAGCACGAACCAGGGTGTTCACCTGCAGCACACGGTGTTATGTTGTTCTGCTGCCCTGCATGCATCTCACAGGCCGCGGCCACCACTACTGCCCAGAGGGCACCGGCCCAATTGGTAGCAAGAACGGCCCTGTGCCATGTGGGTGCCGTTACAGTACATATTTATTACATCAGGGGGGCCCACATGCAGCAAGCGCAAACTCTAGCAAGCCATGCAATAGACGAGGCTGGATACCGTCCTAACGAACCATGAGCAACACAAGGCAACTCCAAGGCGCAAAGAGCAAAGAACGTAGAAGTCAAAGCGCTTTGGGCAAAAGAAGGCGATGCAGCAGATGCAGCAGGCGCAGCTAGAGACAATGGACGGGAAACAAAGTCTGGGCCTGAGATGGCAAGCGTGTTAGGGCCTGGCAGCTGTTAGGACGGCTGACAGACAGGTGGACGTGCACCTGCACATAACTCAGCCGCTTAGTTGCGCAGCACTCCAATGCAAATGGTGTGCAACGGATTTATATTGTTTGCTAATGGTACCACACATAGCGTTTTGCTGTGATGGTTCAACCTTGCTTTACTCAGGATCATTTCAATTCAGGAACGGTGTTGTACGGGGGCTTATGTATCCGCATGTACGGGGCCTTATCTATCCGCATGTACGGTGGCATATCTACCCGCATGAACGGGGCTTATCTGAAATTGACAAAAGTACCACGCAAGCTCAGAGGCAGATTGATGTTACAAACATCAACACTGAAAAAATAAAGAAGTTTGCCAGTTCTGGGACAATTTTATTGTGATGAGTGTTGAGTTTTGCGGTTGTGAAAGAAGACACCTGCGTTCAATCACCCTGAAAGAAAATCTCTAGGTTTATCAAAGCACAGCAGCCAGACAACATGGCCTCCCAATCAGTGCAGCTGGAAAGAACCGCCAGGGCATCACTGCGCCAGTGCTTGGGCATCACACACATGTTTTGCTGACACACAATGGTTCCTGGCGGTAACATACACATATTCACACAAATTGTCCCAGAACTGGCAAACTTCGTTTTTTTTGACACAGAAGATGATCATACCGCATGCAAGTTCCACATATACAACGACTGGCTGCTCACACTGAATGGTTCGCAGGCCCCGCAGGATCGGAGAACTTGAGACCAGGCGCCATCACAGCTGCAGCATGCATCAAATGTGGGTGGTTGAGTGATCATTCATTGTTAGACGTATGCATGTTTGTGTATCTTGGCATGTTTTCAACGTTCGTAATTCGTTTTCTTTTTTGCTACTGATGTACATATATACCCCGAGAGCAACCACAGCAGAACGACTTCCATGCTGCTGAGCTTTCGTTGTGTTACCACTTTTGAAGTTTCTTTTTGAGAAGCTTGATCAGCCTATTGCTTGAGGGTGTTGGCACTCGGCGGCATGCAATCCATCTGCTTGCCATGGCCAGACACGTTGCCAACTTCTCTTTCTTGTCTCTCGTGTGTGCATGCAACACGCAGGTAACGCAACGTCCTACATGACGCCCTGGACCTGCAAGGAATGTAAGCACCGTAGGCATTGCTGAAGCTTAGGGCAGGCGCAGCACAGGCATTGCCCATGTGAAAGGGATCCATCAACTTGGCCAAGGTGTAGCTGGCACCAACGTCGTGGCAATAGCCTCAGAAACTTAAGCGCCATTTGGCATGTGCTTCATCAGCAGAGTGCATCAGTGTTTGGCCAGGACTAGCGCGGATGACAGTGTCTGTGGCTGTCCACCTACTTGTCATTGATGCATGCAATCCGCCCTACAACTGTCGCGCTCACTGCAGGCCCCGGATCGCCCCAACTAACACCAAACAGTAACCAGACACAATGCAACTGTGAGTGACCACCCACCTTGATAACTTCACCCAACTTCGCGGCAACTGCATGAGCACGTGTATGTCATGGCTCTAACAGTGTGACACGCATATGTATCTAACAGTGTGACACGCATATGTATCTAACAGTGTGACACGCATATGTATCTAACACTGTGACACGC